>CM060971.1:52765997-52865997 GCA_030765045.1 Tenodera sinensis | reverse complement strand
AATTCCACAAAAATGTACGAAGATAATAGTTTGTTACTCGTAAGATGCGTAGAGTAGCTTATTTCAGAAATAGCTTCTGGGACATCAAACAGGGTTTCGAAATACTTAAAAGATAAAGGAATACTCCGAGCTGCTGTTTCAGACGTGACGTAACTCGACAACGTTGCATTGAGGTTCGTCAGGGTATTGAACCGGTTTCTGGATGTAAACAGGTCCGTCACTTGCAGGGTGGGGTTATGTTTGGGCAGGTAACGCTCCTGATTGGTCTACACTCGCACGGTAATCATGGAAGGACACGGCAGAGTATGTGTTTATGTTTTCAAGACGCACCGGTTATATACTGAGCTAGGGAAAGTGACACCCAACACAATCTACAGTATTGTCAGCTTGTTTTCGACAAAATAAAAGTACTTCCGTAGGAAATGGTCATAGACAAAAGCGTAAGAAGCAAATGTGTTCCAAATACCGAGATCGACCATTGATTTAAGTTTATGTAATGACCTCCCTTCCACCCCGTATAGCATTTGTCAGCATTTGACACCTTGTTTGCATTAAAATCTAAGCGGCACTGTTTGTAAAATGACAGCGTGTTAATTTTAGGTTGATGTCCATATCTTGTTTACATAAACGACTGAATGAACACGATTATTCTCTGCATTTCACAATGTTTGATTTCGGTAAACACAAAATAATTAACTGAAATACAGGCAACACAGCGAACAAAAGTGCTATCTTTGAAACAGCGATGGTTACATTTGCTCTATATGACCGTAATAAAAATATTCCATAACGTGTTCAGTCGAATACGAGAGTCTGTTTTGCTGCAGTGTTCTGCCTGTGAAAATTGACGGAGATTCTTTAATATTCCATTTTTGGATTTTTGCGCATATAAAAATTTGGCTCTTGCAGATTATTATAATGAGTTATCAGCCAGGTGTTCTTTACGCCAGGTGCTCTTTAAGGTCATTTTACTTATAATGCATTTTTTTTCAACGCATGCAAAAGGCTCAAAATGTTCTGCTTGTTTATTTTCCATCAATCTGCTAGATTTTTGAGTGTTAGACCCTTAACACCATAATAAATAAACATTTTCAGCTTTGGTATTTATACAAGTTAACAAAGCTGTTACAATATTATAAAAATGATGAACGAGTTAACTAAATCTTCTTCTACAACTGTTTATTTGACATGAACCTCGTGTGATAATGTAAATATGATGTTTTATTGCAACATTTTGGAAAGTGAGCTGCAATAAAAATTTTAATGCCCCCGCCTTTAACCTCGAAGGTCATATTGGCGGCTTTAAAACTCTTGAAACAATTGCTCAACACCAACAAACGCTTAAGGAAGCTTTTGCAATGTGGGTTTCCATTACTTAGTTTTCATTTTAATTTATTACATTAAATTCAGACACACATTCGCACTCCCATTCATACATAGACTGTAGATAGGATGAGAAATAATCCTAGTGGAAGAAAAATTCCCACCCTTCCTACCGGGAATGGAACCCGGGACCCCTTGCACAGCAAACACATGGTCTATCGACTGAGCTACGAGGCAAGCCGGAATTTGTTTTGTAGCTTAGCTAAATATAATTTATTTTTTTCTCCAAATCCATTTCATGTATGTGTTTTAAAATTTCGGGAATACACTATCCGATCCAAAGTATCCGAACACACACCTTAAACTGAAATTAATCTTTACCCGTGGCTTGTTCCCTATTCTTTTTTCTTTATGTGATTACCCTCCGCTTTTGTAGGACTTACAGCCCCTAGAGCATACAATCCAGTGCCTAGGGTCAGAAACCTGTCGGGGAGCACAGGAACTTGTGGACCGGACAGAATGAAGACCTGGAAGTGGGTGGTTAGCCACGCACTAGTATGATAGTGAGAAGGAGGATGATATGAAATGCGAGCGAAATGGATGATTAGAAATGTGATAATAGAGCAGTTGGTGGAATGACTGGCGGGAGAAACAGGATAACCCGGAGAAAACTCACCCTGACGCCACTTCGTCCACTACGAATACCACATGTGGGTCCCTGGGATCGAACTTGGGCCGTCTAGATGGTTGGTAAGTACTCTAATCGCTCGGCCACCTCGCCGCCCATGTTTCCTATTACTGAACGTTAATATGGCTTTATGACACCTTTGATTTCGCTGGGAACAGTCTCAATGAGATATCTGTATGTCTGTGGAGGAATGACAGCCCTTTTTCCTAAAGACCCGAAGCCATAGAAGTTAATGATGTTGGGCTTTGGGGTCTGGAGCGAAGTGTGCCTTCCAACTAATCTCAAAGGGGTTCAGATCGGATCTCCAGGCAGGTCATTGCACATCAGGAATGTCATTGCCCACAAATCATTGCCTCATAGATCCAGTTTTTGGTGCATTTTCATGCTCATACAGAAGATCGTCATCTGCGAGCTGATACTTATCCGTGTGATGTTAAATGTGTCCTTTTTTTTCGCCATGTTTTATGTCTATTTAAGATGGATGAGTTGGGTTCTTGTTTGCTAGTGACTGCGGGGTAGGTACGCCGCCGGGATGTCTACCGATCCAAACAGCACCCAGGCTAAATGCTGCACACGTGGCCGGCCGCTTGCGTGACCAACAAGTGGGGCAATGTCAGATAGCGAGAAACCGAAAGGAGTGAGGTGTGGGAGGTGAGGGTATCTCCAAACGTCGTAGTCGGGGTGAACAACTGCACGGTCGCCCGCACAGTCGTGACTCAGACCGATATCTACTCCATTTATGGAAGCAGTACTGACAATAGTTTCTCACTTCCAGTTTTCTTTGTTAAATTAGTTTTGGCCTGTTGCCGGTACAGTAGGCCCGTTTACAGGCTACAGTAATGTTTTATATACAGTTAGCTCTATTTACATTACATTGCCTTTCTGGTTTGAACAAAAACGCATACAGTAACCATATTTAGGTCACCAAGAACATTTTTATGTTGTTTTGATTGTTTTTCTCTTGTAACTGACGTTTTTATGTACATGTACATGCACTCACACTTGGGCATAAGCGGTACGTCCCACACAAGCACACGGACCCTGTGGAGGCCTCTGCTGTAGTGTTTGTTTGGCCTAGGGCCGGTGTAAATGGGCGCTCGTGTTTGACGAGTCGTGCCCAAAATAAACAATTTTAATACGGGGGTGCTTTCTATGCTTCGGCTCGCCTTTACCAATGTTGGAGATTACTGGTTTTTCTGATATTTAATGCACGCCCACGTAGAGGAGGCTCTTTTGATCACTGTCTATGGAATGGATGGGAGTTGGCTGTCTTGGTGTAAGATGCGCTTGGTGGTGCGGAGGGGAGAAGAGACAATTTTGCGGAGGGAGAGGTTTTGAATAGTTTAGATTTGTTTAATGGCGGTAGTGAAGGCATTGGCTCAGGCCAGACAAGCGTACAGCACCACCGAAAGAATGAAGGATTTGTAGAGTATAGGTAAGTTTGGATGTCAATGTTCGCTGCGGAAGATGGGAACGCATAATTTATTCCCTGTCTGCCTTTATTGGCGGTATTTCTTGTGGGTGAAACAGCACATTGTGCGGTCCATGGTGACACCTAGGTATTTAAACTGCTGACCACAGTGTAATATTCGATCACCGACCGTTAGGCCCATTGTAAAAGTGTGATGCCGCTTTGAAAAATGGATAAGCTGACATTTTTTGGGGTTAATTTTTATTTTCCAATCATGGAGCCATCAGAGGAAGTGGTTTATATATCGTTGCATTTCTGCAAGGCCGAAACGAGGATTCTGGTGGTGGTTGTATATTGCAGTGTCGTCAGCATACATAGCGACTTTGCCTCTGTCATCCACTGGGAATTATTCGTGAAAAGTGTGTACAAGAACTGTGCAATTATCTTTGATCAGATAGCCTATAGTATTGGTAGTATGTGATAAAAAAAAAATTAAGCTTATTTGTTAAAAAATACAGGATTTGCAAATTTCATAGTTGGTCCGCTTAATGTCACTATTGAGGGATTCTTAAATATTGCTGTAAAATTCTATGACCGAATGTTTGCCCTGCTGAACTAACAACAAAGATGAAGTGATCGTTTATTACTATTTGGTGATTTAGTCAAGTGTGCCAATTATGCCGATATTTTCAATTTCTAGTGTTATATTTAATGTTGGTAGAATCTCAACACACTCAATAACTTATGATTGAACGACGGTTAGACCTAGGTGAGTGGCGCAAGGAGAGGAGTACGGAAATAACTGAAGTCGACGAAAGGCACTCTTTGCAATGATGCGACGGTCCATTCCAGCCCCTAATTGAGGGTGTCTCCTACTGATTCGATATCAAATGCCTCAATATGAATATACTTCAATTTGACACCCAGGAGCGAACGAAAGTGGGGGAGTAAAGCAAACATTCAGCGGATGCTAGAACCAGTTAAGGGGTCGGGGCTACGAGTGGTAGAAGCCTTTTAGTAAGTCCCTACCACTGTGTTTAATATCAGAGTATCTCTTATACAAATTTGCAATTGATATCTCTGTAGAAGTTTGAATACCTGCAAAAACTGCCGTAAAGGCCTGCATTACAAGATATTTCACCTGTCTCCATTATCTGCATTTGAAGATATTTCACCTGTCTCCAATATCTGCATTCATTATGTATATAAATGGTTTCTGGCTAATAGAATGATCGATAGTCACATAGAAAGTAAAGTTAATACAAATAATTAGTAAATTCTCTATAAAAATAAACAAAATGTAAGGTACGTTTACACGCGCGCTCCAGGCTATTGGTGCGCGCACGAATAACAACTGAAAAAGTAAAGCTCGGTTAAATACAGAACTTCTATTTAAGTCAGCATTCTGTGACAAAAAGGATTTTCCAGGAAATTCCTCACCCTTAACTCCCCTGCCCCCTAAGCGTAGTCATGACAATTGAGTAACTATCCTGGAGGAAAGGTAGCGTGCCTAATGGTCAAGTAATCGCCTTACTATGGGGGTAGTCGACGCGTGGACCTCCGCCACCCCGGGTGACAGGGGCACCTTGTGTATAGAGGAGACGCACTAAGGATTATTATTGATAATAGTCTGTATACCCACTAGAGGACATACAAAGATATCAGCAGCAATGACTAAATTTGAGCGACATAAATTAGATTCAGTTTAGTGTTTTGAATTTGCAATAATATATAGGGTGGAAGGGAAGTCATTACATTAATTAAAACCAGTGATAGATCTGGGTATTTTGAACACATTTTGTATCTCACGATTTTGTCTCTGGCTGTTTCATACAAGATATTTTAGCTGTGTAGAAAACAAGCTGGCAACACTGCAGATTATGTGGGTGTCACTTTCCCTAGCTCAGTACATAAACAACCACAGTAACGGTGCTTCTTGAGAACACAAACACATACCCTGCCTTGCCTTTCTGTGTTTACTGTGTAAGTGTAGGCCAATCACAAGCGTTAGCTCCCAAAACATTAAAGAGAAAGCGAAAGTGCCAGACATACTTATATCATAAACCATGTCAATTCCCTGACCAACCTCAACGCTACGTTGTCCACTTACTGCACGTGTGAAAAAGCTGCTTGGAGTATTCCTTCACATATTTTAAATGATTAATTATTTCGAAACCCTGTATGATCCCACATAATTACTACCGAAGTTATGTCAGAAATAAGATAGTCTACGCATCTTACAAAGGACAAACTGTTATCTGTGTACATTCCTGTGGAATTACGCATCCAAGTTGGATAAAAAACTGTATGTTTTTTCGAAATCGGCTGATCAAAGAACAGAATGCCATTAGGCTTTTTTGTTTGTAATGCTTCTATGAAGCATATATTAGAAGGAATGTAATGATTTTGCTTTCACTCTGTATGTGTAATTTTAGAGCATCTATTTTCCTGGAGAAAACGAATATCCCACAGCTTAGGAAACGAGATTGATTTCTTAACAAGGTTCGATAAATTTTCTTAAACCGATTAAGTGTTTCTTCAACTTGTACACATTTCCTCGTAGTGAGCATCTGAATGCATTTGCTTCTTTAACAACATTTTCATTATTATTCAGAACACGTAGAATCAGAATAAAGCTATAATTCAGCACGCGGGTCTATATAAAAACTGAAAGCTTGCGTTTTACTTCTAATCTGCTAATGGAAAATGCATTACCTCGTATAGTACTGACTGCGGCTGTTAAGACACAAAAAACACTAATGGATAGAGAAACTATCTCACCGGAGATACAGAAGAGTGCAAGAATGTTGCCATTACTCCATTAAAATCTAATTTATTCCAATGAATTAATTTCTTTAATGTCAAGACGCTTTTCATTGTATTATTCTTTGATCTAAACCGACTATTATAATAGCTCAAGCCAAGCAGGTTGGCTCAGGCGGTAACGTCTCTGGCCCGCATTCACAAGGTTGCGGATTCGATCCCTGTAGCCACCTTCTTGACTCATGGGTTTTTTCCAATGTTTCCCCACGACGCCAGGTGAATGGTGGGAAGGATTTCAATGCCCTCCGAAATTCCTGTCCCTCCATTTCGTTACATTAATCACTTCATTTCACCATTCATCCCAATTGGTGTCCTTCAGGGAGCGTCGGTGAGTGTCGCGGGAGTAACACGCCAGGGGGAAAGAATACGCTCTGGAAATCTCCCCGGATAGAAAGGCGTGACTACTGTATGGCAGGGGGAGGGGAGCCGGTTTCAGAGTCCCGCGCCCCTTGGGAGTACGAACCCCAAGGGGTGGAAGATTAACCAGTCCAAGCCAGCCTCCGCCAGGGTGCTTCTAATTGGGACCCTGCCACCTGCTCTGTCGTAGCAACCTTCCGGCCGCCCTTAGGACCCATTCGTCTCATCCATCCTCCCGGGGGCTGCCCCGTCAGGAGCAGAGGCACAAAAGATCCCCTTTCGCTCGGGGTGCTAAGTCCCTTTCCGCAAGTTGTCATAGCTCATACCTCTTGTACTGTAGCTTAAAATAATGAATCCTATATTTCCTGTTACCGTCCATGATAAAAACATTAGTAATAATAGTAATAATAGTAATAATAGTAATAGTAATAATAATAATAATAATAATAATAATAATAATAATAATAATAATAATAATAATAATAATAATAATAATAATAATAATAATAATAATAATAATAATAATAATAATAATAATAATAATAATAATAATAATAATAATAATAATAATAATAATAATAATAATAATAATAATAATAATACATTGTTAATAATAATGGTAATATAATTAAATTACCATAGTTGTATCAAAGCTATAAAGCCAGGATCAACGGAAATCAAGTTCAACTGATACTGGAATTATATGGTGACGTTACAGAGTACAAACCACCCCCATTCCTCGTTTAGTTGTTTGCAGTAAGATTCTATTTCCTTGAACCTGAAAAGTATAAATTATTTTGTATTTAAAATACCAATGTTTTACTTGAAACTATTAGTATGTTTTAATACTAATATTCCTCTTTTTATTTTTCTTATTTTTTGTATTTTTCTGGTTCGTGTCTGAGGCTTTTACTTGAGAAACCACTATTCTCTCCTACAGTCTTTCTAACAGACTGGAGAAGTGCAGGTATGAATTCTGGATAGAGAAAATTACAGAGGCAGTCCTGGCATGTTTACCAACATGCTCCTTTTATAATAAACACTGTCCACAAATTTGTGCAATAAATCTCAAGAATTCCGGTACAGAGAAAACTGCAGCGAAAATATTTATAGCATGTACGGCCGCATGAAATGTACCATTTGTTTTACACACAATATACACTTATCTTTATTAAAGCGTACATCAACGGTACAGAATTGCTCAAAGTAGCTGGAAAAATGTCTCTAATAAACATGTTCAATATGACCCCTGTCTTGGCTCACAATCTCTTACAACACAAGCCTGCAAAATAAGAACTCAAGTGATGAGATTATGAATACTGTACCTACAACAGCAGATGGGTTCAGAGAGAGGAGGAAGTAGATGGAGGGGCTGTGTTATGCAGTGCAGCACTGTAAATACCTATAGTGAAATGAGTAGGTTACGATGTGTGAAATTATTCCATTAGACTAACAAAATTATCACAAGTAGCTATTTTAATTGCGAAGAAAATTGTTTGTCAGAAGTGCGAGACGCTTAATTTGGTTTCACTGTTTTTAGTTAAAAAAAAAAAAAAAAAAAAAAAAAAAAAAAAAAAAAAAAAATCTGATGTGTTGCACTCACATGACTTTCTCTACTCTTGCACTAACCATTCTTATGAACTCTTATTCCTATATCTTCTTCGTGTTAGTTGACATAAACATTTACAGAAATTATCTTATTGTTTATCTTCTTGTAGGTACAAGGAGAATATAGGAATACAACACACTTTGAGCGATAGTCAAATCTTTTAAAGCTTTCAAATTCCGTTCTCTATGAACGGTTAATATATAAAAAATGAACAGCTATGTTCCATTTGGCAGAAGCATACGTTCTCCAAAACTCATACAACAAGGGATGTCTCCGAAAGGGCTTACTCTACCAAACAATATTATTTAGACATAAATTGTCTTTCAGCAAGATTTACACTTTTGTATAGTAACATTTGGTGTGTCTCTTACGATTTACCAGTTATGCAAAAGTCATCCAAAGTAAATAGGACTACATGGGCTATAGCCTGCAAATTCAAGATATACATCTCATTTGCATTAAAAATATCTCAAACATATGACAATTTAATCAAATCCGTTAGAGCCATTTTCAAGAAAATAAAAAAGGTAGTTTAGGGTGGAGGAATCATCTTCAAAATTTTCGTGTCTCGTCCTTGAAAGATTTTGGTTTTGGTTTTTGGTTTTTAACCAACTGCTCGTTTTTGAGTTATGCTGTCCACAGAACTGACATAACACACACACATACACACACACACACACACACACACACACACACACACACACACACACACTCTCTCTCTCTCACACACACACACATACACACGCTCTCTCTCTCACACACACAAACGGACCTTTCTCTAGAAATGCTTTTATTGGATTCAGGGAGCCTCAGAACATATATTTCCGGTGGAATCTTGACATCAAATTTTTGGGTGGAACTCAATGCTTCCTCTGGTCTATTACACGTAGTAGAGAAAGTAAAAAAATTCTTCAATTTATGATTTCACGTTATTGCCTCAAACGTGTCCCCAAAGGGTTGCTGGACTATAGTTCTTGATAGACTTTGACAAACAACGGGGCAAGCAGTAGAGTTAACATGTGAAACATAGCTTTAACCAAGTTGTGAATGAAATTGGTTTAGCTTCTGCAAAATCTTGGGTTGGTGACTCACTCTCGGCCGTTACATTTGCCTACTCCGGTGACGGTTGTTGGAGGCCTCAACCACAGCTCCTCCCAAAACTCCCTATCCCTAACAATTGCACGCGGTCCAGGTATTTTGTTTTAGATCTTATAAATAAATATTATATTTGCTAAAGGATATTTTCGTGTTATTCTTGGATGTCCTCTGGCATCCCCGCTTAATTGTAACTCAAAGGTAGGGTAGAGTAGTGGGGAGACATTGCAGAGCTAAGAAGTGTCTGTATCTCCTTCTTAAGGCTGTTTCAGAACCCCGCTAACCAGAACGGCAACGGCAAGCAATGCAGCACTCAACAGTGCGGCAACGGGAACGGAAAGGCATAATATCGATCGGCTTATTCACAGAAAGTCGAGGTCGATGTTGCGCAGTAAGAATTCATTTGTTTCTAGCTTGCGACTAGAGAGCGCTGTAGTGGCTGTTTCATGGCGAGGCCCCCTTGAATAACTTTACGGCGAAAACTCTAATACGCACAATATGTCTGACTGTCTGTCTGTCACGGTAGGGACAGACACTACAGCCAATGGTTTATGGTGCGTCAGACCCTGGAAGGAAGGAAGGAAGGAAGGAAGGAAGGAAGGAAGGAAGGAAGGAAGGAAGGAAGGAAGGTACAGACGGCCAGAATGCTTCACAGGCAGAATTACAACTAGATGGGTCCCTAACAGATGCAGGCAAGTTCTTCAGTCTGACGGAGTTCCAGGTCCCCACAGAGAGCCCTCCACCAGCCAAGTCCGGCTGATCAATCAGATCCTGGAAGGGCGGTCGGCCAACTACAGTGCCTCCACTCAGCCAAGTACCGCATTTCCTATGTGTCACCGCAGCGCAGTCCATCGGCGATCCCTCTGACACTTAAAACCTAGAAAGACCGAATAGAGGGAATGAAATGAAAGGAAGTGAAACAAGGATGCAAGGAAAATACACTTCCCAAGAAGATCAGGAAGGTCGGCCGCGGGAATCGAACCCGCGACCTCACGAATGCGGCACAGAGATTACCTCCGGAGTCATCCCGCTAGGTACCCACAATATGAATCTAACATGACGTGCGCGATAACGGGAACGGGAAAATTAAAACTTTTCCAAGTCTTCCTTCCATCCCTAGGGTCCGTGAGAACACTAAATATATGCTTCAATTTTCTCGTTCTGGTTATCGCTACCGTTACCGATGGCTGGGAACCAGCCTTTATTTTCTCTGATAATTCAACCCAAATCAACAGGTCTTTGCAAGGCGTCTGTCAGGATGAAAGTAACATTACAGTCTACATATCTGTGTTTTTAGCTTCTGTTTGTCCACCAACCTGCTGCACGGAAGGTTAAAACACGTCTCAGTGACAGGTGACAGGATTCTCCACTCTTAGAGGAAGCAACACTTTCAGTTGTCACTCCGTTTATAGAG
The DNA here is from genome assembly GCA_030765045.1 of Tenodera sinensis. NCBI lineage: Eukaryota > Metazoa > Arthropoda > Insecta > Mantodea > Mantidae > Tenodera > Tenodera sinensis. The sequence goes on along the minus strand of CM060971.1, from coordinate 52,855,277 downwards.
ACAAATGGTAAATTATGCATTGCGTTTTTCACTGCTACAGCAAACAAGGCTGAAGTAACGTAGATCACTTAACATTATGAACTGATGGAGGGCAGCAAAGGCTTGAGAGGAGACAAAAATTACACATTACTTAGAAAAAATCTGATGTGTTGCACTCACATGACTTTCTCTACTCTTGTAGTACTATCCTTTCTTAGTAAATCTTATTCCTGTATCTTCTTCGTGTTAGTTGAGACAAACATTAGCATAAATTGTCTTATTGCTTATTTCCTTGTAGGTGCAAGGGGAATATGGAAATACAGTAGGCTGTGAGCGATACTGAAATCTTTTAAAGCTTTGAGATTCCGTTCTCTTTGAACAACGATGCTGCATTACTGTGTTTTTCAAATGAGGAGTTTGTTCTTGAGCGTCTGCAGACCGGTAACCAATCGGAGCCCTGCTGTGTTGTCATATTGCTTTCCCCTTTGACCCGCGCCATGAAATATGAAGAGTGGGGGTAATGAGCTTGCAACGCCGTGCATGTAAACGTTCTCATTGGCTGCAGATCAGAACTCTTTCCATTTGAAAAGCACAGTAGACGAACATGTTTGTTTCCGAAACTGACACATATAACAAGAAATACCTCCGAAATGTTTCACTCCATAAAAAAACTTTATTTAGACATAAATTGTGTATTTTAGCATAATTTAAATGTTTTGTATGGTAGGATTTGGTTTATCTGTTACGTTTACCAGTTATGCAAAAGTCATCCAGAGTGAACAAGACTACAGGGGCTATAGCCAGAAAATTCATGATATACATTTCATTTGTCATAAAAATATCTCAAACATATGGAATTTTAATAAAAATTGTTGCAGCCATTTTCAACAAAAAGGAAAATTTTCGAAAAATTTTCCATCTAAAGGACAGTTTAGGGTGAAGCAATTTTCTCCACAATCTTGTGTCGCATCCTTGAAAGACATTAAACTTAAATACCTAATTTAGTTTTCAGCCAACTTTTCGTTTTTGAGTTATGTTGTCCGCAGGCTGACAAAGACCAATAAACACACAGACACACAAACGGGCCTGTTTCTAAAAATGTTCTTTTTTATTCAGGGAGCCTCAAAACATATATTTCCGGTGAAATCTCGACCTCGAATTTTTGGGTGCAATGCAATACTCCTCTACTTTAATATACATAGTAGAGAAAGTAAAAATGGAACTAATTACTTTCTCCACTGGTATTCCACCCAAAAATTCGATGTCGAGATTTCATCGGAAATATATGTTTTGAGACCCACTGAATAAAAAAAAGCATTTTTAGAAAAAGGTCCGTGTGTGTGTCTGTCTGTCAGTCTGTATATCTGTCTGTCTATCAGTCTTTGGACAGCTTAAAAACTAATGCTAGTATTTGAATTTAATATCTTTCAAGGATGCGACATGAAGATTTTGAAGAAAAAAATAGCCCCACCGTAAACTACCCTTTGATGGAAAATTTTTCGAAAATTTTGATTTTCTTGAAAATGTCTCTAACGATTTTGATTAAAATGTCGTATATTTAAGACATTTGTATGGCAAATAAAATGTATATTTTGAATTTTCTGACTATAGCCTAAGTAGTCCTGTGTACTCTGTATGACTTTTGAATTACTCGTAAACCGAAATAGATAGACAAAATCTTACTGTACAAACAATTTATGTCTAAATAAATTACAAGTTACATAATTGTTTATGACGGAATAAAAATACAACATATTAGTTCACACGTTTTTCTCTATTCAGCTTTCTTTTACGAAACACAATCACGTTTTTTTCTCTATTGCGGATGAGAGCGGGTGACCTGGGTTCGATGTAGGTTTATGTTGGCGTGAGACCTCTTCTTTGTAGTTTCAGGACGTGGGTAGTTCCTGGATGCTTGCTGGCTGCTCGTATAAATGAATGCACTTGTTTTCGTTTCGTTGATGGTTGTTCACATTGTTGTTCAGCTTACGAATCGGCCCTTTTTCCGGAAGTTTTTCGCTAACAGTATCTCTAGCCTTTTTTTTTGTTCATGTGCGTGTGTGTGCGTGCGTGCGCGTGTGCGTGTGCGTGTGTGTGTGTGTGTGTGTGTGTGTGTGTGTGTGTGTGTGTGTGTGTGTGTGTGTGTGTGTGTGTGTGTGTGTGTGTGTGTGTGTACAGGCTGTTAACCCGTGAACCTGCCTCTATGGAGTCCTGACCCCTGATGTTGCTTTCACAGAGTGTTCTGTCTAAGAAAAAGTTATCTTCGCCATGACTCCAAACTTCCCCTTCCTTCACGAAATTGCCCAGTTTTGGTATTCACGTGATATTTTTTCTCGATTTTATTTCCCCTCCGAAAGTGTACATTTATTCTGATCGGCTAATTTTTGTATCTATTCCTACTTACCTACAGTTGGATTTCTCAAGCTGTAATTTTAGAACGAAGATAGGGCACGCGAGCTTCAAACCGTACCTTCTTTGTTTACCACACATAGAGGAAATGTGTATAAAGGAAGATACCAAGAGAGTTCGGCGACGGAAACAATTTCAATGGGAAGTGATTTCTTTCGTACCAATGCGGTATTGTTCTACCTGCACACTGAACCAAGTTATTGTTATTTTAGTAAAATGTATTTACTTTCATTATACGAGAAAGCTTATTTTCCCTTACAAACAAAAGTAATTATATTTCATAAATATATATTTGATAAACACTTGCTAGTATGATACACAAGCTTATTACGCTATCTAGTTCACGTTAATCGAGATAAATGTTTCTAGAAATGATTGTATTACATATTTTCTTTTGGATATAATGGGAATAGAAGAATACAAAACCCTTAAGCGACAGTCGGATCCATTAAGAGCTCAACACTATGTAATGACTTCAAAAATCCATTCTCTTTGCATATTTAGGGCAGAAAAAATATTTCGTATTTGTAAGAAGTATTGCAATAGGTTGTAAACTCTATGCTTGCAATGTTCATTTTAAGAAGCTTATCTCAAGTTTTCAGAGAAACTATTTGCTGTAGAAGTGTGAAATTTCGTACATATATAAATCAATGCCTTATTATTATACTGACCTTTCTATGTTACATAGATATGAGGTTCGTAGTTTTTTAAAAAAATATAAGGAATATATTACTTTTTCACCTACTTTTTTAACAAGCAACACTTCTAGCATCCAAGATTTTAATGATAGGGCTATGAGAAAAGTCATTACCACCACAAATAGAATGAGTGATAAAAGTTTCATCCTTCTAGAATAGATGGTTCCTGAGAACACGGAATAAATGTATGCTGAAAAAAATTTGATATGTTGCATTCACATGACCTTCTCTGCTTTTGTACTAACCATTTCTGCAAACTCTTATGCCTTCATCTTCTACGTGTTAGTTGAGAAGCATTTGTACAAATTCTCTTATTACTTATTTCCTTGTAGATGAAAGGGGAATATTAGAATACAGTAGGCTGTGAGCGATAGTCAAATCTTTTAAAGCTTTGAGATCCCGTTCTCTTTGCACGTTTTACATATAAAAATGAACAACGATGTTCCATTTCACGAAAGGTTCAAGGTTCACTCTAGAAAGAAAAAGAGAAAAAAAAAAAAAAAAAGGAGAGACAGAAAGAAAAAAATATTCAGATATAAATTGTGTGTTTTAGTGAGATCCACTTTTTGTATATTAAGAATTTGTCTATCTCTTACGGTTTACCAGTTATTCAAAAGTCATCCATAGTAAACAGAACTACATAGGCTATAGCCAGAAAATTCAAAATATGCATTTCATTTGTCATACAAATATCTTAAACACGACATTTTAATCAAAATCGTTAGCCATTTTGAAGAAAATAAAAATTTCCTAAACTGTTCCACGTAAACGGTAGTTTTTGGCGGGACTATTTTCTTCAAAATCTTCGTGTTGCATCCTTGAAAGACATTAAACTCAAATATCAACTTTGGTTTTTAACTGACTTTTCGTTTTTGAGTTATGCTGTCCACAGGCTGACAGACTGACACACTACACACACAGACACGCACGCATGCACACACACACACACACACACACACACACACACACACACACACACACAGAGAGAGAGAGAGAGAGACCTTTTCCTAAAAATGCTTTTTTTATTCAGGGGGCCTAAAAACATTTTTCGACGAAATCTAGACATCCAATTTTTGGGGTCAAAAATTTCCCCTACTTAGTATTTGTAGTGGAGAAAGTAAAATAGTCTGTTATATTAGTGTCTATTGTCATAGCTGGTCATGCAATTTCCATGCTTTTGAAAAGTTAGTGAGTTTAAATCATCTTCTGGAGATAAATACAAAAATATATGAATAAATGTATACATAAACACAGCCTTTACATTAACTACGCAGTGCACATAAATATAAAACATACTTAAATAACTGTTTAGCCAATTACAATCGACTGCACATATTTTAAAAAATCAACCTCAATTTAAACAGTCACAAATATAACTTTAAGTCTTAGAGGCTTATTTCTTTCTGGCAAAAGGGCACTTGCAAATCCGTCGAGGAAAGCCAGAACAAATATTGATTCAGTAAATTATACGCTTAACCCTATGGTACGCGTATACGGTACAACTATCCAACTACAAGAGCGGTCGTCAAATACCTCGGCAGTTAACATGGTGCGAAATTAATATTTCTTTCCTCTTCTGGAATGGCGCCTTGCCGGATATTGCCCAAGCTTTCCTTTTGCTCCAGTTACACATTGCATCTCCGGATATGTTTCTTTAAGAAGGCAGTCGTGGCGGTATATATGTATGGAGTGTAAGTCCTACATAAGGAGAGGATAATCAGATAAAAAAAGAAAGTTATTAATGGATGCAAATAAAATTTGGTGTGGACTTTACTAAGTAATAAAAGCGAAAACCACAGGAAGGTTTCTATATTTGCAATGTTTGATATGACCGCCTCCGTAGCGCAGTTGATAGCGCGCTTGCCTCTGGCGCGGAGGACCCGGGTTCGATCCCCGGTACCAGCATGGGGATTTTAATCCCCTCTGGGAGGTCTGGCAAGGGGTGCACTCAGCCTCATTAGGTCCCGGGGGGACCAATTGAGGAGCTACTTGATGGAGAAGCAGCGGCCCCAGGTCTAGAAGACCGCATAACCAGCCGGGAGGGCTCGGGGCGCTGACCACGTCCCATCCTCCAGTACTGCACCTCACTAATGACGCCTGTAGTGGGCAGAGGTGGGGGACGCAGCGGCTGGGCGGTAGGTCTTGGCCCTTCATGGGCTGTAGCGCCGGGGTTTTAAAAAATCTGCCAACACTCGATGTTCGCGACTCAACAGCACCCAGACCAATACAAAATAAAGGCACTAAGGCTCCTAAATTTCATGATAATCTGGCAAAACTGCATCACAAAGTACCTTTTGTGTGAAAAAAATATACTGAATACTGTTTAAATAAAATTGTTATTGAAGGTGGAATGAAAATATCAGCAAATAAATACAAATTGTGGCTTTTAGAGGAATGAATCCTATTAGATAAAAAATAGTGCTTACGTAATAAGCGGCTATATCCCACTCCACTCCTTTAGTCGTAGTCAGCATGCAGCGGACACAAACAGGCGATTTTATGGCAGCTTCTATGTCATACCTTGACTTTTCTGGGAATGACAGCAGAAGGCTTTTTCATTCTGGGTGATTTTTACATAAATGGAAAGCAGTAAGAGAAAGACAAAAATTCACTAAATGAAAAATGTGGATCTCGTTAAAACACACAATTTATGTCAAATACCTCATTTTTCTTTGAGTGAGCTATTTCCCATATATTCTTTATTATTTGTTTGAATTCGTCAATACTTGTGCTTTCTTGAAATAGGAATATGTTATTCATCTATTTAATCTCTTGGCTTTACAAAGAGAACTGAATTTCAGAGGAATCGCATAGCAACCAGCTTTTAAAACATTTCACTATCGCTTAAAGCCTACTGTATTCCCATATTTCTTGCACATACAAGAAAATTAGCAATAGGGTAATTTCTGAAAATGCTTATGTCGATTAAAATGTAGTAAATAGAGCAATAAGCTTTTGTAAGAATATTGTATATAAGAGTGAGTATAGGGCTACATATATTTGTGAACAGAGTTTCACCAAATTGAACTATATTAAAAGTCTGTATCGCAATATGTTACGCGACGATCACTTGGTGGATCTTCTGAAGCTATGCACTTCGACTTTGTCGTCAAATACGGATAGACTTCTTAAACGTAAGCAGTATCAAAGAAGTCACTAATGATCAGATTTTTATCGCATAAGATTTGAAGGTGTTTCGTAAATCATCGTACATGTAACCAAACCGCCACTGCACACCACTGCATGGCTGGGGGTTAAAGAGTGGCAAAGTTCGCGTATGGCGGAAGGAGGTACACCCAAACTACCCTCTTTCGCAAACGTTGGATATCGCTGATTTGGGATGTAATGTCTTGTACCAGGGAGAAGCTGGTGTCATATGGAAAATAAGTAAGTTAAACTATATAACTGCAACGTTAAAAGGAACTTAAAAAATAAACGCGTAAAACTTCACAGTTAAATTGTATAAATCTTTGGCAGTACCCACTCTGAGCTATAGTTCATAAATATGGATATTAACAAAAAGATGTAATACAAGAATACAGACATCAGAAATTAAATCTGTAAGAGCAATAACTGGGTAGGTATCTATACTAAAATGGACTAAAAACGCAGTCAAGATATCACGAAAGAATTAAAAGTAGAAGGAATAAATCATATTATTGCTAATAATAGAAATCAATGGGAAAGACATATTCAAGGTATGAAAAATAACAGAATTCCTAAAATAGTCATCAATTATAAAAACCCAAAGGCACAAGAAACCAAAGAAGACCGAAAGAAAGATGGGTAGACCAAATTGGAACCGGAACGGATTGAACGTGAAGAAGAAAAAAATACGGTTATGAAATTAGTAAAATAACATGCAATGGGTATTTAAATGGAATGTTTAATTGGCCGCTGAGACATTTAAAAATGGTGCTGAGTAAAAACTTACACCATTATTAAATATAGAAAAAGGCGAAGAATTTGTTTATTTGTGCAACCAAAAGGTCACCTCGGATTTTCAGTTTAATGTCCCCTTTTAAGTCTTTGGGAGGTTGTGGCAAGGTTTTTGAATACAAATGAGAAAATGTACGTCTTAGTCATCTACACTATAAAGAAAATTAAGCTCCTAATGTATGACTATCATTAATTTTGACAAGTTTTAGACGTCACCAGATGAAAATCCTTCTCCTCGTTTTCTTGGATTTATTTATGGAAGGGGGAAGGGATTTGTATAGCTCTTTGGCTTCCGGGCTTGTTATCGGAGCTTTGACCTTAGAAATAACTAAACCATTGGATACTATAGGTCGTTCCTGTTACTTTTTGCTAATTAGTTTCCTAATATAGGTTTTGCATCTTATCCTAAAATGCCATATCGAGATTTCACTGGAAACACACGCTTTGAGTTTCACTGCACGTAAAAATTCAATATAAGTGAGCGTTCTCTGTGTATGTGTGTGCCTGAATAGCACAACTCAGAAAACGTAAATGAGCCTCAGGTCTGATAAATAGGCCTATAGGCAAAGTTAAGTGGTCTTTCAGGCCCAATATAGAATGTGATACAGAGAATCATAGCAGTTAAAGAGCGTCCATAAATAAAAAACTTAATTGTACCATTCATTACATTCTTCTTTGCCTGATTGCCCATCTCTTACGTAGGACTTACACCCCAGAGGACTTAAAACTAGTGCCTAGGATCAGACGCCTCTCGGGAAGCAGAGGAACCTACGGACCAGACAGAGTGAAGTCCTGAAAGCGGATGGTCAGCCCAGTGCCAGGTATTAGAGTGAAGAAAAGGATGATATGAAATGCAGATGAAATGGATGAATGGAAAGGTAATGATGGAGCGGTTGGTAGAATGAGTGGCGGGGGAAAAGGATAAAAACCGCCCAGACGTCGCTTCGTCCACTGCGAATACCATTTGCGTGTCGAACCTGGGCCGCCTAGGTGGTAGGTGAAAAATCTAAACGCGCGGCTACGGCGCCACCACTCTACTCATTACCAGGGTTTTAAAATTATTGGAATTTAAAAGTTGTTAGTGGTAGTTACTTTTTCTACTACGTACAGGAAATATTGTATTCCACCCAAACATTGGATGTCGACATTTCACTGGAAATATATGTTTTGAGGGCCCCTGAATAAAAAAAAAAAAGCATTTTTAGTGTCTGTGTCTCTCAATCTGTGGACAGCATAACTCAAAAACAAAAAGTCGGTTAAAAACCAAACTTGCTACACGAAGACTTTGAAGAACATTCGTGAAAGCTAAACTACCCTTTACATGGATCATTTTTCGAAAATTCGAAAATTTTGATTTTCCCGAAAATGGGTATAACGTTTTTGATCAAAATGCCATATGTTTTAAATTGTCTTGTCTCGGTGTGTGGTAGCTTTTTGTTCGGTAGATTTTGTGTTTGATACTGGATACGTGCACTGCAAAGCGAGTTACCAGATGTAAGTTATTTTTTATGACAAATGAAATTTATATTTTGAATTTTCTGGTTATAGCCCATGCACTCCTATTTAATTTGGATGATTGTTGTATAGCTGGTAAACCGTAAGATATAGACCAAATTTTATTGTGCAAAAATGTGGATCTGCCTAAAACAAACAATTTATCTCTGAATAATTTTGTTGTAGAGTGAACCATTTCAGATACCTTCCTTGTTATTTGAGTGAGTTTTGGAAAACTTGAAACTTTCGTCAAATGGAACATCGTTATTTACTTTTGTATATGTTAGTCAAGCAAGAAGAATGGAATTTGAAGGCTTTAAAAGATTTGACTATCGCTCAAAGTCTGCTGTATTCTAATATTCCCCTTGCACCTACAAGGAGATAAGCAATAAGATAATTTGTACAAACGTTTATCTCAACTAACACGAAGCTAGAGGAATGAGGTTTGTAAAAATGGTTAGTACAAGAGTAGAGAAAGTAATGTGAGTGCAACGTATCAATTTCTTTTTATGTTCCATGTTCTTGAAAAATTGCTGTGTTTGGTATTTTACAGAATTTTCGTTTTTGAGTTCAGCCACACACAGACTCTCACACAGACCTTTTCTAAAAATCCTTTTTTTGTTTGAGGCAGTCTTAAAACACGTATTTCCCGTGAAATCTCAATATCAAGATTTGGGTGGAATACATTACTTCCCCTGGTTACTGCACATAACACAGGAAGTAAAAATGATACAATTTATGTGGCAGACCTGTAACGAATTAAGCAGCGTACGTTTCCCACAAAGATCCCAGTTGCAACATTCCAGTCTAATACCACTCCCTTATTAAATCGAACAAAGAGAGACGTAAAATGAACCACACCTATTTTTATTGCACCTATCTTTGTTCCTCCATTCTTTTTTCGAGTCACACACACCTTTATAACGTATTTTAAATATAAGATCTGTCCATGATTATACTCGTATCTGAGAGGAACTTCTCTATTCGTCTGCAAGACTTTAACGACTGCTCGTTCCAACTTATGCAATATAAGACAAGACAAACGACACATATCATATAATAGCGTTGGAGTGGTCCACGGTTCAGATTCCGCCGGGCAGTCTTCGAGATTTATTTTTAAAGGTTTTCCTGAGTCCTAGTAACCACTTAAAGCCAGGAAACTTAGGTCTAGAATGCTTTCTTCCAGAATATCCTTTTCCAAATTATTATTTAATTGCATGTATCATCATGTTAAGCGAGATAAACTTTCTAAAAATGCCTGTAATAGGTCGTTTAAATCTTAAAGTCCTGGTCATGACTTTGAAATCCCAATCTCTTTGCACGACCAGGACATAAATAATCGAATAACGATTTATTTGAGAACCATATAAACATTTCAAAATTTAAAACAAGAACAAGGAATAACTCGAAAATGACTATCTGCACCAATAATAAAGTAATAGTAGGAGTAATGATAATGATGATGATAATGATAATGATAATGATGATCATAATAATAATAATAATAATAATAATAATAATAATAATAATAATAATAATAATAATAATAATAATAATAATAATAATAGTAGTAGTAGTAGTAGTAGTAATAGTAGAAATAGTAGAAATAATAGTAATAATAGAAATAATAGAAATGATAGTAATGATAGTAATGATAGTAATAATAATAATAATAATAATAATAATAATAATAATAATAATAATAATAATAATAATAATAATAATAATAATAATAATAATAATAATAATAATAATAATCATGATCATGATAATAATTTGTTCCAAATATACAGTTATTGCATAGTAAGACTATCTCGTACAATTTACTAACTATGCAAAAGTCACCACAATGAAGAGGACTTGGGAGACTATCCGCAGAAAACTCCGGGAGCTTGCGATGAGTTGTTGCGCTAAGATTTTTTTTTTTTTTTTTTTTTTTTTTTTTTTTTTAATTTCACTTGACGTGAAAATATTTTACACATATGATGTTTCCATCAAAATGTTAGAGCCGTTTTTGAGAATATCACAATTTGAGGTGGGACGTGGTCAGCGACCCGATACCTCTCAGCCCCTTATGCGGTCTACGCAACTATGCTCCTCAATTGGTAGGTTCCCTACAAATTAAAACTCCCCGATGCAGGTCCTATACATCCCTTTATCCTGCAAGCTTACACATCCTACTGGCGGTCCAGTTTCGAAGTCCGCCTCTGATACGAAAGGTGAAGGTTTACGGAGACAATATTTCTCGCCACCAACCCCCCCCCCCCCCCCCGACACTTATAGTCAGGCTCCGGTCCGGGTTGCAAAGGAAATTACGTTGAGAGCTATACCCTGTGTGGTTTAACTTGTCTCGAGCCAACAGAAAGAGAAAGATATATATTGAAAAGAGAAGCAAGTACTCGCCCCTTTGGTGTTATGGGGAAGGTGAGAGAGGCTATATCCTCTCCATCCAGTCAGTGGTAGATTGTGAACAAGTAGCAGTAGCTCCATCATCTGCGCTCACACTGAAGTAGTCTGACATTTAACACAACACAAGACAAATTTAGATGCGGACTCCCGCCGTTTGGGCTTTCTACCCCCGCCCCTAACTTGCTGGTGAAAGCTGCTTGACACTTTTATGATACTCGAGCCAAGTTAGCCCGCAGAAGATATACCTTGCTGTATTCGTTTACACTTCATGTTTGTTTGCAGTAGAAGGGATAGGGAAGGACTACGCTACAGTAATCTGTTTCCTACCCAAAGCTCGCTATAAACATAACCCCAAAACCGACCACATGCAACAGGAACAGAAGCCTGCTTATAACCTTAAAATAGCTAGGCACAATGAGGGAGAAATTAAATGAGAAGTGAGATGATATTGAAGGACGGGATATTCCGGAGATGTACTTAACCTTCCCAGCATTTCTCTAGCGATCCGGGAAACATCCGAAAAAACTCAAGGGTCAGAGAGGTCGGCCGTGAACATCAACCCATGACCTCCCGAATACGAGTCGCTCACATTACGTAGGTGCCACCTCGTTCGGTGTGCAGACAGTAAGTGGGTAAATTGATTCAGATATGAAAAATTGATCGCCAATTGAACTACGGATCTTTCCTCACTAAGGCATCATTATCACCTCCTCCTTCTTCTTCTTGACTTAGGCCTATTGACCTGTTCCATCTCCAAAAAATCTGATGTGTTGCATTCACATGACTTTCTCTACTCTTGTAAAAATTGATCCAGCCATCATTTCCTGGGTCTTTCTAGAGATCTATTTCCTCGTAGATTTCAAGTATGCGCTGTTTTAGTTACAGTTCCTACTGTCATTCGTTGAATGTACTCAGTCGTCCTTTTTGATATGCTTTTATGATTTCCAAAATACTCTGTATTTTTAAATAAGTCCCTATTTCTTCACACTCTTTTTTATCAAAAAGTGTATAACCTGCGATGAATATTAAGCATTTCACCTCGGCAGCTTTGATTCTCCTTTTATCTTTGTTTTTGGTGTCCAGGTGTCGCTGTCATGTAAAAGTGCCGGTAAGGCCATTACTTTGTAAAATTTTAAAAGTGATTTTACCCAATGTTCGCACACAAATAGCTAAGGAGTTAATTATATCATATTAATAATAGAAGAATTCATTAACTACCTAAGACCTTAAAGAAAGACGAATCGGTTTTTTGTGTAGAGGGTTATAAGCTCCAATATTTCACGTCTTAAAATCACACTGATTTCCTTCTGATCCTCTGAAACTAATTTAAAGGTAGATGAGAGAAACCTCATTATAAGTACTGTAATTAACATCCCTCGTATACTTTTTATTTTTCAGCAGCAGTTATTAAAACCCTTTTATAGACCCTTTTCTAGGAAAGCAATTTTGCACTCGTGTCCTTTTCGTTTTCTTTATGTCAGAGCGCTGTTTTCTTCACTGTACTTGCACGTTACCCTAGGCTTAGTAGGGTATATTTAATTGCATGCACTCGAAGGCAAATGCTCACATAAAACGCATTACAGCTCCTTTAGTTTCACCACCATGCCGAGAGCTAACTAAGACACTTAGATTTATGAAGTGGATGTAGTACAAAATGTAACAGAGCGTAACAGACCTTTAGATTCATATACAGGATGAGACAAAATACGTCTTACAAGGCAGATGTAAGAAATGTAAAATACTAAGTGTTGTTTTGATAGGTTTAATCTTTTGTAAAAATGTTATTTTTCTTCGGCAATGTAAGTAGCAACCCTGAGCAGATGGGATTAGTCCTAGCACATGCCAGTGGCGTGTGTTACCCCCACTTACTTTGGGCAAGTACTGCCCTCAGATGTAAACAAAACAGTTGCCCAGAGTGTTTACCGTATCGCTGAGGCGGACACTATCACGAGCAAATCCACTCGAATCAAAATGTTACACCTCACAGGTGTGAATGTTACTGAAATTCGTTCGTATTCGTTCAAGTAATAATGAAGATTCAGTTTTTCATAAATTACCCTCCGTTAGGCGCGCGCTGTGGTAGAACACCGGTAGTTGTGCGGGCTCTAGTAGATTAATCCTAATATTTCGTTTTCAGTTTATCTTCAGAATTGGAATCATCTGATCCATACAAATTGCCATACACGTGTAAGGTACCGTCATCACAAGGTAAATGATGCACTTCTTCCAAATACTTGGTATTTTGTAAATCATACTCCTGTTTTTGTGAGAAATAGTAACATACTACTTGTAGTGGTAAAAAAAGTATTCAACAACTAACGAGTAAACACATGTCAGTAATCGTATAGAGAGTAGATGCACAGAGGTAGCTTGACCTCTGCGACACAAAATTGCCGATTAGTTATTCCTGGAGCTAAAGAAATAAACAGATAAAGTTGTCACTCCATCAAACAGCCAAGTAATGTGCAATAATAGATGTCCTAGTCAGGCGATTGCATAGATGCGTCCGTTCGAGAACTAGAATGTTTAAATAAATATAGGGGTCTCTCAGATCTTTAACGACCAAGGAAACAGAAAACTGAAAACTTTAGGGTTAAAACAATGGTGATCAAAGGAATACAGGTTTTTCCAATAATGCACATTCTTATCATCCATTATCAGCTAAAACAATAGTAATTGTGTTTATACACAAATAAATACATTTTTGCTAATGCAGTTTTAGAGTTCAATTGCATCATTCGACCTCGAGTACCAAAAAGCGACTGTAGCTTACACCCTGCGCAACAATCTATACTTGGAAGTGCTACTCCATCCCATGGCTCGGACCATCAATTCAATCCCTGCGTTCCCTACTTCAGGCTGCTGCCTCTGTGAGGCCCGAAACCAAGCCTTGATGATCATGATGATGATGAAAATGTTGACCATGACGACGATGTGAAAAAGATAATGATTAATAAATAAATAAATAAATAATAATAATAATAATAATAATAATAATAATAATAATAATAATAATAATAATAATAATAATAATAATAATAATAATAATAATAATAATAATAATAATAATAATAATAATAATAATAATAATAATAATAATAATAATAATAATAATAATAATAATAATAATAATAATAATAATAATAATAATAATAATAATAATAATAATAATAATAATAATAATAATAATAATAATAATAATAATGATAATGATAAATGTATCTTCTCTGCTATTCATAATGTATAAAGGCCGGAAGGATGTGCGCTCGCATGCGATACAGGTTAGGTGGGCGCAGAGTATGAATGACGTCAGAAGTACAGTACGGCCATCAAATGTGCTAACAACTAGAAGCAAGAGTCGAAAACAAAGTAACGAACTAGAACTGGAGAAACAATGTCTTCCAAGTGTATGCAGACGCCAATAGTTACAAGAGGGTGTTCTTGGATATAGACCGTCACGTATTATGCGGTGCATTACAATGAAAATTGTAAATGTTATTAGCGCTCTATGTGATGAAGATTCATCTGCTATTATAACTGCAAGGTCTGTGATATTGCATGAAATATCTGAAAATCTTCAATTCATATCCAACAGTTTTGCAGCGTTGCCCAAAGCTATTAAACGGCTATAAAAAATCGGGTTTGGAAATGTAAGAGCATAAGCGTAATATAAAACTTAGCTGATTGAATTAGCAGAATACCTTGTGCCAGGTTACGAAAAAGGTGAAGCTAAATTCCAGAACGTTCTAAACAAAAATATTGGCTATCAATGAAAATGAGTAAGAAGGAAAACACGCCAGACGGCAGTGGAATTCTTTACATTTGCACCTCTGACAACGTGTGACGTAGACAGGTGTTCACTGTTTAAAAACCGCTTGAGTGATAGGCGTAGAAATTTCACATTTAATCATTTACGGATGTATATTGTAACCTAGTGTAATGCACTCTATGACGATATTATAGTTAATAAATAGCAGCATGTATAAGCGATTCCAGAATGCATAGTTTATGATGCTTGTAGGTTGTGCTGCAGTGAGGTGGTTTTCATGGCCAGGCTGTACCTACCTGCAGTTGTTTACATGCGTGAGCGATAACAGTAAAGTCCATGTGCAGTATATCTATGGAAAAGCGCACAAGCCCCCGGCTTTTAGTAATTTATACCTAGTATTTATTCAGAGTATGTCATACAGGATTACATTGCAGGAATATTACGTTGAGAATGTAAAAGCTTTTTGTGTTTTGTGGGCAGAACCACGGCTAATGAGAAAGTATATAAACAGGCCTCATGAGAGACCCTAATTAACAAGTTTTCCCAAACGTTTCCATTTTAAAAGGACAATACACTCGCGCACCAGACAGACTGCCTTGGGTCTTTGCGTCTGGGTCAAATAGAGAGGAGAAATGCTTCATTCCTCCATTCATCGTCTCACAAAGACTTGCAGGAATTTAAATTGATTTCCCACCATCGGACGTTCTGTTTGAATTTGCCATGACGGAAAGGCAAACATTTTCTCTGAAAATATACACAGGCATTTCTAAATCGGATCGCTCCTGTTTCCACGCAGATGGAACACTTTAGTACGGTAAAAATAACTGCTACAGCAATGCAGCGTATTGAAAATTCAAATGCGTTTATCAAACTTCTCACATCTGTGCACAACATGTGTTCCTCTCTTCCATTCACTGGCACCAAGTTCCTCTTCATTTGCATCCTCTTTTTGTATACTTCCTTTTACTCTCTCCAATACGTATACTAAGTAGAGGAACGATTGTATTCCATCCAAAATTCGATGTCGAGATTTCACCGGAAATATTGCTTTGTGGCCACCTGAATTAAAAAAATTCTGATGTGTTGCACTCGCATGACTTTTTCTACTTTTGTACTAACCATTCTCACAAACTCTTATTCCTATATCTTCTTCGTGTTGGTTGAGATAAACATTTGTACAACTTATTGTTTATTTCCTTGTAGGTGCAAAGGGAATGTTAGAATACAGTAGGCTTTGTGCGATAGTCAAATGTTTTAAAGCTTTGAGATTCTGTTGTCTTTGCACACTTAACATATAAAAAAATGAACAACGATGATCCATTTCACGAAAGTTCTAAGTTTTCCGAAACTCACACATATAACAAGGAATATCTCCGAAATGGTTCACCCTACAAGAAAATTTATTGAGACATAAATTCTGTATTTTAGCAAGATCTACATTTTTGTACAGTATAATTTAGTCTATGTCTAACGGTTTACCAGTTATGCAAAAGTCGTCCAGAGTAAATACGACTACAGGGGCTATAGCCAGAAAATTCAAGATATAAATTTCATTTTTCATAAAAATATCTCAAACATATGACATTTTAATCAAGAAAATCAAAATTTTCGAAAAATTTTCCATGTAAAGGGTAGTTTAGGCTGGGACTATTTTCTTCAAAATCTTCGTGTCACATCCTTGAACGACATTAAACTTAAATACCAACTTTGGTTTTTAACCGACTTTTCGTTTTTGAGCTATGCTGTCCACAGACTGACAGACTGACAGACTGACAGACACAGACACAGACACACAGACACACAGACACACACACACGGACCTTTTTCTAAAAATGCTTTTTTTGGATTCAGGGGGCCTCAAAACATGTATTTCCGGTGAAATCTCGACTTCGAATTTTTGGGTGGAATACAATACTTCCCCTACTTACCAGTAGAGAAAGTAAAAATGAACAACCATGTTGCATTTGACGAAAGTTCTGATTTTCCGAAACTAAGACAAATAACAAGGAATATCTCCGAAATGGTTCACTGTACAAAAAAATTTATTTGGACATAAATTGTCAGTTTTAACGAGAACTACATTTTTTGTGCAGGAAGATTTTGTCTCTCTCATGGTTTACCAGTTATTCAAAAGTCATTCAGAGTAAACAGGACTACATAGGCTATAGTAAAAAAAAATCAAGATATATATTTTTATTTAGTAAGGTTTTTGTCTATCTCTTACTGTTCACCATTTATGCAAAAATCATCGGAAATGTAGAGGTCTTCTAAGGATATTCCCAAAATAGTGGAGGTATGACTTAGAAACTATCGAGGAACCATAGGTTTGTGTTCGCCATGGATACTGACTGTCTGTGCCTCACATTGAAGCAGTGGAGTGGGGTATAGCCAAAGAGACAAGGTCGGACATTCCTGTTACATACTAAAAACTCGATTAAATAATAATAAAAGCAGGTAAAGCAGAAATAAAATCATTCTTGAGATTTGTACTGGAGACAAAACACACACAAGGTCTATAATGATGAATTCCAGAGTTGCTAGTTTGCCCTGTTTGTCGACCGACGTGAGCTCACGTCACTTGCTGTTGAGTGGGAAGATAAATAAGCTGCCTGACCTGTGTAGCTTTGATGTGAAACATTGTCAACAAGACCTTGTCTCCTGCAATAAGACTTTAATTAATTAGAGCACGAGTTTCTCTGCATATTCACTCCTCTTTTCATTTTCCTTGCCATTTATCTGATTTACAACAAATTTTGCATTCAGCTTCAGAACTTCAGCTCAAACTTTCAGCGAGAAGCACTTTTTTGAGGCTCAATGAATCCAAAATGGATACTTTTAGATAAATGTGTATATGAAAGAGCAGCAGAGTGAGCTGCGTATGTGTGAGAGACAGCGAGAGAGAGAGGGAGTAAATTGTACTAAGTCAAGCATCTCTTAAGGGGGAACCTACTGGCTTTTTATCCAAGAATGGCCAAGAATTGAAATTTGAGTTCTGTCACAAAATCATACCCCAATTGTCCTTACCCCACCCCTGCAAGGTGATGTAGTTATTTATGATGTGCAGACATTTTTAAACGCCCTGTATGGTAATAGGTTACACCATGAAGTTAGAAAAGCCATACAATTCATTTTTTCGGAATTTTACATTTGAATTTCGCTTCTAATGTGGTCAGACAACCTAACTTCCGCATGTATGCTGCTGTGAAATTCCAATGCAAATAAAAGTACTAAATCATTTTTTTACATAAAATTTGTTTGTAAAACATCTTTTACCGTTCAAGATACCCTACGAGGCGGCGCCGTGGCCAAGTGGTTAGACCGTTCGCCTACCACCTAGGCGGCGGGTTCGAGCCCAGGGACCAGCAATTTTCTCTGGGTTCTCCGCCTTCCCCCGTCACTCATTCCACTAATTGCACCACCATAACCTTTCCAATCATGCGTTTCGCCCGCATTTCATACCATCCTCTCACTTACTCTCATACCAGGTGCTTGAATGACCACCCGCATCCAGGTCTTCACTCTATGCGGTCCAGAGGTTCCTCTGCTCCCCGACAGGCGTCTGACCCTAGGCACTGGCTTGTAAGTCCTGGGGATGTCAGTCCTCCATACGGGGAGGGTAATCAGATAAAGAAGAAGAAGAAGAAGAAGAAGAAGAAGAAGAAGAAGAAATTCCCCGAATCCCACTTTAGTTGAGATCCTCTTGAAAATTTGTATACGTTAGCACCCATATTGCGCATAAAATTTGCTATGCGCATAAACATCTGTGCATTATGTACACAAAAATATTTGTATTCTTGCGTAAATACGTATAAGCCAACCTTAAAGTCATTATAGAATATTACTCATAGGAACTTTTCTTTATACGCCCATAGTGTTTGTTTTAAAAACTATCAGATGAGTTATTTAAACATACTGATGTGAAGTACCTTTTAAATATAACTGAATTTATCTTATTAAATTATTAAAGTCATTAAAACTATGCACTTCAAATTCAGCGCACATTTTTATTTTGACCATTCTAATAATGTTTGAAAATATCGTACAAATTGAATAAAAAATAATTACTAAAACTCAGTGGGCTCCGCCCAAACATCCCTTACACGGAACGAACGGACAAACGGAAGGGCCCTTGTAACTGGGGCAGAGGATTGCAACTAGGCCACAATGACCACTTCCAACATCTCCTAAAGGAGATCCCCTGGAGGTTTGTCCTAACTGAACAGTTCTGGCCGACGCTCGGAAGAAACCTCTACAAACGTAGAACTCACCGGCCCGCCGCAACACGCCCAACACCGTTGCCTGGTTCCCAAAACCCTGAAACAGATGATAGTGAAGAGAATTACTGAGCGGGATGGCTCAGGTGGTATCGTCTATGACTCGTATTCGGGTTCGATTCCCACGGCCGATCTTATTGACCTTGGGTTTTTCGCTTTTTTTTCGGGTCACTCAAGCGAACGCTGCCAATATATTTACCTTACATCCCCCGACTCACTCCTTTTCATTTCGTTCTCTCTATCCGGTTTTTCCAGATTGTAAGAGTCACCACGGTCAGCGATAGGATACAATAACAACAGTAATAATAATAATAATAATAATAATAATAATAATAATAATAATAATAATAATAATAATAATAATAATAATAATAATAATAATAATAATAATAATAATAATAATAATAATAATAATAATAATAATAATAATAATAATAATAATAATAATAATAATAATAATAATAATAATAATAATAATAATAATAATAATAATAATAATAATAATAATAATAATAATAATAATAATTTTGTTGTTTAACGACACTGTCAATTGCCAGGGTCACATCAGCGCCGCCAATGTGCCGGAATTTTGACCAGCAGGAGTTCTTTTATATGCCAGTAAATCTATTGACATGGAAATGTTTTTAAGCGCACGTAAAAACCATCAGTCTGGCGGGATTTGAACCCACGATCTTGGGATGAGTAGGCTAGTGTCTAACCAACTGAAGCACCCAGACCCATGTCGATAGAATGCGCTCTGGTGGAACTTAGGCTCTGGTGATACAGTGTTTGGCTTAGGGGAGGCGCTGTGGTCGGGACTGATTGATCATCCGGACCTGGCTGGTGGTGCGCTTTCTATGGTGACCTGGAACTCCGTCAGGCTGAAGAACTGCCTGCACCTGTTAGGGACCCGCAGTAGTAGTGGCTTGAAGACTTCTGGCCACCTGTAGAATACTTGCACATCATCCTTCCTCCCACAATAACCCATCGGCTGACGTGCTGGAGTCTCCAGCGTGCCAGACAGGACATGAAAAAAGGAAATTATGGGTACAGCAAGCGATGATAAAAGGCATAAATCACCCCTCATTCACCTACCAGCTTGGGGAAACCAAGGGTCACAGTGGGCGCTCGCTGAGAATCGAACCCCGGAAATCTCGAATGTGAGGCCTACGCGTTAGTCTACAGCCATCTCCTTTAGTCGACACCTCAGTAACTCTGGTTATATCATATACCTTCATCATATCATGGCGGAAGTAAATTAAATACATATTCCCAAACACACTTATGAAAACATGCACACAGAGAATAATTTGATAATTTCGAAGGCTTGGGCAAATACTGGTGTCCCTAGTAACTGGAAAGCAAATAAAATCCAACCAGAGTGGAATATTTCATGTAAATATTTACTTTTTTTCTTTCTACTGTGTTTGCTATTCATCAGAAGATTGCCTATGCGCGGATTTCATTACATATTACTTGTTTCAGACCATGTCTCTATTCTATTCTCTTTTCCTTTGTGATTACTCAGAAAAATTTGACATTTATGCTCTCTCGAAAGAGTTTTCCCAATAAATAACGCAAAACTGCTGACCAAGACTTCATCAAAGAAAAAATTTTTAAAAGTATTCTTCAAATATATATATATATATATATATATATATATATATATATATATATATATATTTAAGATAACAGAGCTACGGTAAATTCACTGAGCGACATGGCTCCGCAATAACATATGAGGCTCGCAGGAGGTTTTATGTTCGATACCCGTTTTGTCGACCTCTGCCATGTTTTTGTGGTTTCTCATGGTCGATGGATTTTTCTTCTCGTAACCTTGACTCACTACTTTCTTTATTTCTTCACTTTCTGTCTCTCAAATACCTGACTTTGACGATACAATCACTCAGCACTCATTAACTACTTCGCTGTTTTCATTTGGAAACAACCACAGACGCAGCTGACACACACACACACACACACACACACACACACACACACACACACAGAAACCAAAAACTAACTCCCACCAAGCTCTCGTTGCCTCGCCTCCTTATATAGCGAGAATGACGTACCACGTACCTCTCTCGAACTTCATCTCTTCCGAAACTTCTAGAAATACGCTAGCCATACACAAACGGGCGAGCGTGGACCTTTTTCTAAAAATGTTTTTTCTGGATTCAGGGGGCCTCAAAACATATATCTCCGCTTAAATTTTGGGTCGAATACAATACTTCCCCTGCTTTCTATATGTAGCAGGGATTCATGATTTCAAATTAAAAATGGTTGGCATTATCCAAGTGTGTGTGTGTGTGTGTGTGTGTGTGTGTGTGTGTGCGCGTGCGCGCGCGCGCGTCCATCTGTGAACAGCATAACTTAACGATGAAAGGTTGATTAAATATTTTCTAGGACATCTCTCAGGATACAACGAAAATATTTTCAAGAAGATTCCTGTAGTCTAGACTACCGTTTACACGGTACATTTTTCGAACATTTTTCTCCCCAAAATAGGTTTAACGATTTTGATTAAAATATATGTACAAGATAGTACATATTTTGTTACAATTTCGCAAATTTTCTGTAAATATACTCAGAAGTCCCCTGTAATCTGGATGACTTTTGCATATCTGCTAAACCGGAAGAGATGCATAAATTCTTACTGTACAAAAAATGTAGACCTTGATAAAACATGCTATTTATGTCTGATACATTTTTGTTGTTGTAGAATGAATAATTTAGGAGATAGTTTAATATTTGAGTTTTGCAATACTTACAGGTACTTTATTCAAATGGCAGGTCGTTATTTCTTTTTGATCTCTTAGCCATGCAAAGGTAACAAAATCCCAAAGCCATCACATAGCGACCAGCCTTAAAGGATATGACAATCGCTTAAAGCCTACTATATACCACACTCCTCTTGCAGCTACAAGAAAATTAATAAAAAGGCAAGGCCCACAAATGCTTATCTCATCAACGTGAAGTAGATAGAGGAATGGGAGTTTGTAAGGATAGTTTGTACAAGAGTAGAGAATGTCGTGTGAGTGCAGCACATCGGTTACAAAGAAAATGGTCAGGTATATGATCAAGCATAGGAAATTTAGCACAGTTCATGTTCCTTGTGTGCAAAGTCGAGAGGAGAGCTGCTAGTGGTGAACGATCACTGGTAGTATTTGAAATAAGTGCAGCGACAAAAAGAAAAATGTAATGACGCACCGTCTTGGGAAAACCACATTTTATACCACAGAGCCTACTAAGTCACGTCGACGAAAAGGTAATAACGTTGACGTCTGCAACTTGCAAGTTCTAACTGTATTTCGATGTTCGCTTTACATCGACGAAAACCGCGACCTAATTCCTCGGATGCAGTGAAGGAATGAGTGTGGGAAACCTTATCGCTCTCAAAGGAAACGGCAGCTCGAGACGTCGTCGGAAGATGCCCTGTCCCAAACAAAGCAATGTGCTTGCTGTATCATAGTGTCTTCCATTAGAACATATCTGATATGTATAGAAAACGAATTTAGTAAAATGCAAGGATATCATGCTCGTTTAACGAGGCTTTGGTGTGTGTGTGTGTGTGCGTGTGGGTGTGCGTGTGTGTGTGTGCGCGTGTGCGTGTGTGTGTGTGTGTGTGTGCTGAGAACGGAGGGGAACACCTCGCCCACTGCGACCCCGATATGGATCTATTGCGGGCTACCCCCCCCCCCCCCCCAGGGGGAAAGGATGAGGCGAAGTGAAAACGGAAGCACGGACGAGAGCGGAGCCTGACCTAGCCCTCAGAGACGCACAGCAGTCCCTAACTGTTCCAGATATTGACACCTGGTGCCCGAAGCATATCCGCCCCTCGCAAAGAGAGCGATGAAGCGACCCTTGCGGCCTAAGCGGCAACTTCCTAGACAATCAGGGAAGTATGTTTACAATGAGCATGCAACTGTGCCATCTGCCCGCCAAAGCCGGAACCAACCGCTCTACGAACCGCACTTGGAAAGATGAGAGAAATGAATGAAAGGAAATGAGAAAGGAAGGGAAAGGAAGCCGTGGAGAAGATGAAAGCACCCAGCATTCGCCTAGTAACATGGGGAAACAACGGAAAAACTCATGTCAGAGTGCGCGGCCACGGGGATTGAAACCGCGCCCTCCCGAATGTGGGCCACAGACGTTACCACCTGAGCCATCCCGCTCGGTACGAGGCCTTTGTAGCTTCCCCTCCTCTTCCGTTCTTTACCCCTCTGCAATGACAGCAC
Organism: Tenodera sinensis; assembly: GCA_030765045.1. Taxonomy (NCBI): domain Eukaryota; kingdom Metazoa; phylum Arthropoda; class Insecta; order Mantodea; family Mantidae; genus Tenodera; species Tenodera sinensis. Next base: position 52,832,065 of record CM060971.1, on the reverse strand, counting down.
TTTCGTGCTACTGACTGGACAAGTTATAACCAACAACACGTCGGCCTCAAAGGGAACTGTTGATTTTTACTTTCTCTACTACGTATACTAAAGTAGAGGAAGTATTGTATTCCACCCAAAAGCTCGGTATCGAGATTTCACCAGGAATATGTTTCGAGGCCCCCTGGATCCAAGAAAAGCATTTTTAGAAAAATGTCCGTGTGTGTGTTTGTCTTTCATACCGTGGACAGCATAACTCAAAAACCAAAAGTCGGTTAGAAACCAAAGTTGGTATTTAGGTTTAATGTCCTCTAAGGATGCGATAAGAAGATTTAGAAGAAAATTCCTCCACCCTAAACTACCCTTTACATGGTAAATGTTTCGAAAATTTTGATTTTCTGAAAATGGCTCTAATGATTTACATCAAAATGTCCTATGTTTGAGATATTTTTATGAAAAATTAAATGTATATCTTGAATTTTCTGACTATAGCCCACGAAGCCCTATTTACTTTGGATGACTTTTGCTTAACTGATAAACCGTAAGAGATAGACAAAAACTTGCTGTACAAAAATGTAGATTTTGCTAAAATACACAATTTATGTCTAAATAAACTTTTTTGCTGAGTGAACAATTTCGGAGATATGCCTAGTTATTTGTGTGAGTTTTGGAGAATTTATGCTTCTGTCAAATGGAACATCGTTATTCAATGTTTTTATATGTTAACCGTGCAAACAGAACGAAATTTGAAAACTTTAAAAGATTTGACTATCACACAAAGCCTACTGTATTCCCATATTCCCCTTACACTCACAAGGAAATAAGCAATAAGATAATTTGTACAAATGTTTATCTCAACACGGAGAAGAAACAGGAATAAGAGTTTGTAAGAATGGTTAATACAAGAGTAGAGAAAGTCATGTGAGTGCAACACATCAGATTTTTTCTTATGGGCTAGTCAATCGTTACCCCTTTCTTTAACCCATTCAGTGGGACCACTAATACATGCTCTGCTTACTGTAAACGTTTACACGTTTTTGTGATTCTAAAGACAAAGTTAGCTGATGATGATGTCTGCCACTGATGATGTCTGCCGTAGTCGCAGACGAAACGTCTGGGAAGAAGAAGGAGCCCAGTAGACCACGGCCCATAAGCCCGGAATATATTGTTTCTAGTATTGACACCGGCCGTGAAAGCCTTAGAATTTCAAAGTTAGCTTTCCTTATAACAGAGAATCGTTTAACTCAATAAATGCTGCTTATTTCAAGCAATACTTGCAAGCTTTTCCATAACAGACATTAAGAATTTGGACATAAAGCTAAAGAAAATTAAGCATGGTTTAACTAGGAGGTCAGGTGTATCCACCCTTCCCCCCTCCGCCACGTTTCCTTGTGCTTGTTACAGAGCGTCATGTCGCAACTGTTCAACAGTTCATTGGTCAGTACTTATGCTTCACGCCCTTTAAGACTCCCGTAACACAATAAGAAACTGAGAAGTGATCCCAAACAGTGCATATTACTAAATTTGTTTTCTGTCACCTTTCATTATAGGACAATATTTCCTTGAAGAAATTGAAAATGGACAAAACAGTGAAGGTAAACAGTCAGCGATATTTTAAAATATTGTGAGGCTTTGCAATACCAAAGTTACAGAATTCTGAAATCGAAAACATTGTTTTCATGCAAGACGGCGCACCTCTTCACACATACAATACTGTAAAAGCACTACTACATAAGACACTTTCTGATGGTCTGACTAGTCCACATTTTCCAAACAATTGACTTATTAGATCCGCGGACATAAATCTAGCTATGGGTATTTCTTCCTAAAACCACTACACGTGAACCAGGATGCTATGAAAGAACATCCCTAGGAATGCACTTGCTAATTTTCTTTATAGCATAGAAGAAAGACTATTGCTTATTGTTCACATTTAATTGTATCTTATTTTAATAAAATGCCGTTTATTTACGAACAAATTGCTGTTTTTATTTTGTTAAAATCTAAAAATTTAACAAATGTATTACCATTTTAAACCGGGAGCTTACTTTAGAGTAACCTTACATATTTCTGAAACAAAGGGGATGATAGTCGAATATGGAAGTGACTTGTAAAATACGGGTCGGAGGAAAACCTTTAACTAAACGTTTGGCCTCTCAAATATATTTTGCACGATATTCACTTATATAATACACCTAGTTTTATTTTCTCTACAACGTATAGCAAATACGGGAAGTACTGAATTCTATTCAAAAATTCTATGTCGAGATTTCACCAGAAATACCTATATGTTTGACGTCCCCGGGATTAAAGAGAGAGAGAGAGAGAGAGAGAGAGAGAGAGAGAGAGAGAGAGAGAGAGAGAGAGAGAAAGAAAGAAAGAAACGAAAATTTAGTTAAAAACCAAATTTAATATTTAAGTTTAATATCCTTCAAGGATGCGACATGAAAATTTTGAAGAAAATTCCCCCACCAACAACTACCCTTCACATGGAAAATTTTGATTTTCACATAAATGGCTTTAAAGCCTTCGATTAAAGTGCCATATGTTTAAGATATTTTTATACCTAGTGAAACATATACTTTGAATTTTTTGGGCCCAGCCCTCGTAGTCCTGTTTACTCTTAATGACCTTTGCATAACTGTTAAATCGTAAGAGATAAGCCAAATCTTACTGTACAAAAATGTGGATCCCGTTAAACAAGCATTTTTTTTTTTTTTTTTTTTTTGGTGGATTTAACCATTTCGGAGACATTCCTTGTTATTTGTGAGTTTTGCAATACTTAAACTTCTCTCAAATGGAAGGTCGTTATTCATATTTTCATCCCTTGGCATTCATTTCAAAGCCTTCATTTAGCGACCAACTTTAAAAAAATTGACAATCGCTTGCACCTACAAGAAAGATTTTTTATGTCATTTTCAGAGTTCATGGCCAGATAAATTAGCTAGATTGGAGGCGAAAGGTGAGCCACAAGTGATTCTAATATTTATAAGTGGTGCAAGAAAGTCTAGTTGATCCTTCCAACAGCAGATAGTATAATAGAATGATAGTGCCCCGCTATCTGGTTACTTTTGCGTTCTTTACTAGGGAATTGGTTACTCTTTGCGTTTAATAACAAGGAATGTTTAATAACAGAAAAGCGAGCAATGAAAGAACAAAATGTTTCCAAATGATTGTGGAACAAAATGCAGCAGAATTAACGTTAGGCGTATATAATGCTAAGGTAGAAAAAAAAAAACCTTAGAATACCCTTAATCTGAAAAGCGATGTTCACAATCAGGGAAAAAAGCATCAGTCCTCTCTGTAGTGGGAATTTTCGGTTGTTTGACTCCATTCAATCTCCTGCTTCTGAGTTTGCTATTCTATCTAGAGACCAGATGTATACCAGAGCAGGGAACTCTGTTCACTAAAGATCAATCGCAGAAATGCTCTGAGATTAAGTGAACCTCAAGAGCAAGGTTTAGGCTGGTAAAAATCTTTAAAGGAGTTTTCGGCAGAATACAGTCTCGTCAACCATTTTCTTCATTATACTCCTCTCTGGAATTCATTATCTGATTGGAAACATTCTTCAAGGATTTATTCCGTAAGTAATTCCATAATTAAGGCTTTATGCAATCCTACATTAAAACGGCTTATTACGGCGGCATAAATAGGAAAAAATTACCCCTTTTCTGGCACCAGTGCCAAAAATGAATGACGTATCCACCATGGCAACAAGACAGGAATGACGTCATCACTGCCGCAACATAATATGCCTGAAAATGGCAGTAATGTGGTTTTATTAGTGAAACTAACACATTTTTCGTTCCTAATCCACAAAACTTCTCATATTCTTTTAAGTAAATATTTTTTTTTTTTTTTTTATTTTTATGGAATTCGTAATAAACTCCGGCACTTTTGGCTTCGTTCAAAATGTTAACCGCAATACAATCGATATATGTGACAATGTTATCACTACCTTCCATTTTAGTCTATAAGGCTGAAACAAATGAAACATTTGCTTAGCAACCATATTACCTCATACATCTCTGGTCTGTGACACATTATACAGGACTATCGAGAAGTCGCTCCGCAGTCTCGTGTAACCAAACTTCTCCTAGAGTATCTATGAAAATTAAAGAAATCCACAGTTTTCTTCCGAATGCTGTGAATTTTTTTCCACATACTAAAAACATAAAATATATACTATACACAAAATTTCAGTGTCCTATGTCAAATATCTGACATATAGTAGTATATCTTTTATTAATAAATCATTTTTTGATATGCTAATATGAAATGAGCCTTAGATCCTACAGTTTGTTATATCTCTCCTAAATTTGTAATTTGAGACCAGTATGCAGATACAAAGAAATTGTCATATCGCCATTGCTTAGATTTAATTAGTCTAAGATAAGAAAATGTTTTGTATAGAGTTAACTGATATTCTCAATTTTTTTCAGTATGAGTTATAAAATATTTAATTACAGTTCAATTATTTAATATTTTTAAGAAATTCATGACCATCTACTGCTTTCTTGTTGGCCTCAGTAGTAGTTTTTGAGAATTAGTAAGTTCGGTTGTTTCTTAATATGAAAACTTTCGCCTTCGCATTGTTCACAAAATTTAGAAATGTATTGTTCTTAGCTAACCTCTACACTATGCACTTAGGCTAATGTATACACCAAAATATCTGTTTGTTTTTGCTTTACTATAGACTAACCAATCACTTAAAACCTATTAACAACCTAAACAATGTCTATTATATCACTGGAACAGTGAGCCAGTGAAAACGAAAAATCCATTTCAAAGCCTAGCTAGGAACGCTGACCTGCACTAGCATATTTAAATGCCCTCATGGAGCTTTAAAAATAACCGGTATTGAGAAAACTAAAGTGTGCCCATACAAAATATAGGCATAGTAAAAAAATGCAAAAAGTAAAAACTAAAACTTTCGGCAATTTTCACCAAATGGTAAGTAGAGGAAGTATTATATTCTATCCAATATTTCAAATCGAGAATGTACCTAAAAATATTGTGGCGTGAGCCGCACATCAAAGCAAGCTCAAGGTCAGCCACCTCACACTACTGCGTTTTTATAGGCAACGCGCGACGATGTCTGTTAGGAACGAAGACCGTTTACAGACAGTTCGAGGAACTTCGGGTGCCGGGTTTTACTATAAGCTTCGCAAAACATCAATTCCCAGAAGAATCGCCAGTACCTAATTCTCGACTATATAAGCGAATCTGCACGGACAGAGAAGATAGATTTGGGTGAGGTTTAGTAACTCAGTGTGGCAAACACAAATGACAAGTACATTTGTTTTTGTCACAAGCAACTCTCCTCTTACTCCTGGCTCAGAGAGGCAGGCCAGCTCAGCAAGGGGAAAGTTTAGGGTATTTCCCCTGCATCTGTCGACCATAAGGAAAACCTCGAAAAAAAAAAAAAACACCTGATGTGTTGCACTCACATGACTTTTCTACTCTTGTACTAACCATTCTTACAAACTCTTATTTCTATGTCTTCTTCGTGCGAGTTGAGATGTACATTTGTACAAATTATTAGTATTTGTATTATTAGAATAACGTAGGCTTTGAGCGATAGTCAAATCTTTTAAAGCTTTGAGATTCCGTTCTCTTTGCACACTTAACATATAAAAAGTAAATAACGATGTTGCATTTCACGAAAATTTGTTTTCCAAAACTGACGCGAATAACAAGGAATATCTCCGAAATGGTTCACTCTACAGAACCATTTATTCAGACATACTTGTGTGTTTTACCGAAATCTACATTTTTGTATAGTAAGATTTGGTCTATCTCTAACGGTATACCAGTTATGAAAAAGTCATCCAGAGTAAATAGGAGTTCATGGGCTATAGCCAGAAAATTCAAGATGTACATTTAATTTTTCATAAAAATATCTCAGTTTGATGAAAATCTTTTTTTAATTCAGGGGGCTTCAAAACATATGCTTTCGGTGAAATCTCGACAACGAATTTTTGGGTGGAATACAATACCTACTTGTGCTTAATCTACGTAGTAGAGAAAGTAATAATAATTTTGAGGAATTTGCATCTTTATTCGTGATTTTGTCGATTTTGCAGTACAAAAACAGAAGTAGTTTTCAACACCTTTTTATCTCTTCACCTCTCTAACGAGGAATGCTTTTAGAAACCAATAAAAGCCTAACCTTGAGAACAAGGTGCATCTTGCGTTCCTTGCTCCACAGATTTAAAATGGTTGCCGTGTATATTTGTATTGGACACAATGTACATAATCAAGAGCTGGACTGGAGCTTGGATGCCAGCCACTGTTTGGGAAGCAACACAATTGTAGTGTGGGTTACGCTCTGACTTTGACTCTATTGAAGCAAGTCTTTCATTCCTCAGACAAGCAGGGCTGACGAAATCAACATTTCTATCTGCCTATGCTGTCTAGAATACTCTCCAGCACATTGCAAGAAAGTGATCTCTACATTATTCCAAAATTAAATTATTAAATTAAAGAAACTCACTAACATTAGTTCCATCAGTTCTAAAACGGAATTTCTAAAATTCTTCTTTACTACATTTGTGCATCTTATGCTTTCGGCAGTGAATATTTACATTAAACGAACCTGGGACCCGGCAAGGATAAACACAATTTTTATTTTCTCTATTACATATAGTAGGTAGGAAAAATACTGTATTCGATCAAAAAATTTGAACTAGTGCTTTCACAGGAAATATATGTTTTGAGGCTCCCTGAACCCCCCAAAAAAATCTGATGTGTTGCACTCACATGACTTTCTCTACTCTTGAACTAACCATTCTTACAAACTCTTATTCCTATATCATCTTCGTGTTAGTTAAAATAAACATTTGTACAAATTAGCTTATTGCTTATTTCCTTGTAGGTGCAAGGGGAATATTGGAATACAGTAGGCTTTGTGCGATAGTCAAATCTTTTAAAGCTTTGAGATTCCGTTCTCTTTGTACACGTAACATATAAAAAAATGAACAACGATGACCCATTTCACGAAAGTTCCAAGTTTTCCGAAACTCACACACATAACAAGGTATATCTCCGAAATGGTTCACCCTACAAGAAAATTTATTGAGACATAAATTGTGTATTTTAGCAAGATCTACATTTTTTGTATAGTATAATTTGGTCTATCTCTAACGGTTTACCAGTTATGCAAAAGTCGTCCAGAGTAAATACGACTACAGGGGCTATAGCCAGAAAATTCAAGATATACATTTCATTTGTCATCAAAATATCTCAAACATATGACATTTTAATCAAAATCGTTAGAGCCATTTTCAATAAAATCAAAATTTTCGAAAAATTTTCCATGTAAAGGGTAGTTTAGGGTGGAGATATTTTCTTCAAAATCTTCGTGTCACATCCTTGAACGACATTAAACTTAAATACCAACTTTGGTTTTTAACCGACTTTTCGTTTTTGAGCTATGCTGTCCACAGACTGACAGACTGACAGACTGACAGACTGACAGACTGACAGACTGACAGACTGACAGACACACAGACACACACACACACACGGACCTTTTTCTAAAAATACTTTTTTGGATTCAGGGGGCCTCAAAACGTGTATTTCCGGTGAAATCTCAACTTCGAATTTTTGGGTGGAATACTATACTTCCCCTACTTACCAGTAGAGAAAGTAATAAGATTAGAAGGAGGTACTACGTATGTGTAATTGTGTGTATGTGTTTGTGTGTCTCTGAACAGCATACTTAAAAACGAAAACTTGGTTAAAATCAAAGCTGTTATTTAAGTTTAATATCTTTCAAATATGTGATACGACGATTTTGAAGAAAATTCTTTTTCCCTAAATTACACTTTTCATGGAAAATGTTTAAGTTTTAATTTTCTCAAAAGTGGCTATCACGATTTTCTTTAAAGTGCCATATGATTAAGATATTTTTATGGAAAATGAAATGCATATTTTGATTTTTCTGGCTGTAGCTCATGTAGTGCTCTTGGCGAGTTTTGCATAGCTGGTAAACCGTAAGAGACAGCCCAAATGTTACTATACAAAAATGTAGATTCATTAAAACACACAAGTTGTGTCAAAATGCATTTTTGTGGAGTGGACCATTTCGGAGATATCTTATATATTTAAATTAGCAATTCTTGTACATTCTATATATATTCCAACTTGGAAACGGTTCTAACGATTTCAATCAAATTTTGTATTCAGATAGGGTTTTGCTTTTTAAGTTCAGCTATATAGGTGTAATTCCCGAAAAAAACGCTATTTTGCATAAAAAATAGCATTTTTTATTCCCGCTTCTACTGCACAATTCTTGTATATATATTTCCGGTATTTCAGAAACGACTCTAAAGATTTGATTAAATTTTTGTATACATGCATATTACCTTCACAGTGTTTTCTCTACTCACTTTTAGGTGACACATTCACATCTCTTTCTCTACTCGCTCTTCTCTAAACAATTTTCCATAAAAAACGTGATTTTGCACCAAGAAACATTTTTATTCTCACTTATAAAATAAGCCATACCATGTTCTATATGTTTGAAATATAAATCTATTACATTCACACTGTTTTCTCCTCTCACTTTTAGGTAACACATTCATATCTCTTTCTCTACTCACTCTTCTACAAATAAATACACAATTTTCTGTAGGTTTAAAATAGAGATGCTGCATATTACATTCACAGTGTTATCTCTACTTACTTTTAGGTAACACATTCACATTTCTTTCTCTAATCACTCTTCTATAAACAGTTTTCCATAAAAAAACGTGATTTTGCACCAAAAACACTTTTATCTCCACTTTTAAAATAAGTCATACCATGTTCTGTATATCTGAAATAGAAATGCTATTACATTTACACTGTTTTTCCTCTCACTTTTAGGTAACACATTCACATCTCTTTCTCTACTCACTCTTCTACAAATAAGTCATGCAATTTTCTGTATTTTTGAAATAGAGATACTGCTTATTACATTCACAGTGGTTTTTCTACTTACTTTTAGCTATCACATTCACATCTCTTTCTCTATTATATTCATACTGGGCGAAAAACGCCGAGCAAAGCTCGGTCGCCCAGGTACTTCCTTGTTATTTGTGGGGGTTTTGCAATACCTAAACTTTTCTCAAATTGAGGGCCTCTGTTCACTTTTTATTTCTTGGTCGTTCAAAGAGAACTGAATTTCAGAGCTTTCATATAGTGACCAGATTTAAAAGGTTTGACTATCGCTCAAAGCGCACTGTATTCGGATATTTCCCTTGTACCTACAAGAACATTAGTAATAAGATAGTTTGTACCAATGTTGATCTCAAGTAACATGAAGTAGATGTAGGAATAAGAGTTTATAAGAATAGTTAGTTTAAGAGTAGAGAAAGTCATATGAGTGCAACACATCAGATGTTTGTTTTTCAGAAATAGTGTATTATGACACTAGAGCATAGTATTGTGCCATACAATTTCTATCCTGTTTTTGTGTCCAACCTGCTTGTATACAATGCGATTGAGTTACATCTAATTTTTTCATCCAATCACTTGGAACTGGCCAATCAGTGTCTGTTACGTACCAATATGGCGGACTGCGCAGGCAACACGTGGTCAGCTGTTGTGCATGTACGGCTCGTGGCACTTTTGATGTGATGGGTATTTTAATAAAATGTTTAATTTTTTCTGGAAGATTCATTGAACTAGTTTTAGTGACGATTGACATATATTACTGATGTGGTTATTGCATGGCTATGTTTCATAAATAATAAGAAATCCAGTTAACAGCGTACTTAAATTTTAAGTTATGAAATGAGTTCAAACCTCCTTTCTATCCATACTAAGTTTAAAACCATTACAATAATTGTTCTTTATCTCTTTCGCGCTTGTCTCATGTTTGTGTCCTGCTGTGTAATTTTGCCTTCGACACGATGTAAAAGGTTGAGAAATAAATCTTCGCCAATTCGTAGAAAATTGCGATAGTTTTCCGGTTCCTCTAACCTCAATTCGTTTAGTAGTAGACCCAATATACCTCGGCCTACGCCCGGTTCCCTTCTTTCTAACCATGACCATGTCCACAAACGCCTTTTACTTCTAATACATCTTTTGTTCCTACTCAGACTCGTGGAAACATATACCAAACCTATACTTAATATAGCAATCGCTAAATTAATATTTGTGCCCGCCATATTTATTTCTCACGCTTGCTACCTGAACTTTCATTTGTTTTGGAGCAAAATTAGTCATAGTAAAGTGAATCATTTACGTAACACATACTGTTTTTTTGTTGTTGTGTGCAATTCCATTGGATACAAAAATTTTGGTCAAAAAATTTGGACCATGGGACACTGGCTTAACAAGTTTTATTAAAGGCTGGCACCACAGTCTGCTGTGGAAGCGGTCCTGGGTTCGATTTCCGACTGGAAGGGTGGGAATTTGAATTGAATTTGAATGGGAGTGTGAACGTGTGTGTGCGTGTGTGTGTATGTGTGTGCGTGCGTGCGTGCGTGTGTGTGTGTGTGTGTGTGTGTGTGTGTGTGTGTGTGTGTGTGAGTTCAATGGCCATGATATGAACTTCGATGTTAAAGTTGACATAAATGGGACATCAAAAAGTGATTAAAGTGCCATATATTAATTATATCCACATGAAAAATATGGGTATATTTCAGATATTCTCGTAATGGTCTGTGAAGTGCTCTTCAATTGGAAATAATTTTGTGAAAATTTTGCAACAGAGGAACACACTGCACAAAAATTATACATCTATTTAAAACACGTAGTTTATTTCAAATAAGCTTTTTGTAGTAAAAGCCATTTCCCAAATGTTTCTTATTAATGATTACACATTCATTTAAGTCCTGTCAATGTTCAGTTAGTTTTGCGTTTGCGTGAATAAAGTATGGAATTAAGGTCAGTGTACAGCGTGTGTTCTTAAAAATGTGACCGCCGCTATCCCATTTGCATATTAAAGAATCATGAATGTGTGTAATGTATTTCTGCAACGGTTTATCTCGATTAAATCGAAATAGTTCCTAAGAATGATTTCTGCATCCAGTAACAAACAACAAAGGTTAGAGAAAGTCGCTGAATGTGAGATTAGATTTCTATTGCAATATCGGGGTTTTAGCTTTAGAAATAAGTAACTTTTAAATGTTTTTTTTTTTAAAACTGTGGTTTCTTAATGGTGTTCATTACGAAAAACATTGACAGTTATCTTTCACATCCCCAGATTCTGTGGAGGTAAGGAAATTACTACTGGGATCTGGTGGTTAGAATGTTTATCTCCAAATCCAGAGACCCCGGGTTTGACTACCGATTTTTCTTCAGAAAGGATTATTTCTTATCTCCCTAAAGTCTCAAAATATTAATGAAAGTGTCTATAAGTGCGTGAATTTAATGTGATAACCCAAAGTACTGCCAACACAAAGATAAAAAACTATTGTAAAGCGAGTGAACATCATTGCTTTTGAGCAATTGTTCTAAGACTTTAAAAGCCGTTGACATAACCTCAAGTGTTAAAGGTGGCATATAACTGGAACATTAACAACAAAATATACCCCACCCCAGCCGGAAATAAAATACGAGACCCCTTGGGATTATATATATTTATAATAATTTAAATTATTTAGTTTAGGTAAGAAATTTTATAAACTTTTATACAACTCTAGCATTAAAACAGCTTATTACGACGGCACAAGTCGTGCAAAATTACCCTATTTGTAGCACCAGAGCCAGAAAATGAATGACGTTATTACCATGGCAACAAGAATAGCAACGACGTTACCACCACCACATTACTTTCTGCAATGTACCTGTAAGAAAATATGCATAATTACCAGCTCTTAAAAGTATACCAATATTGTCTTCTTTGGTAGTGTTCAACGCCCACTTTTACTACATACGGTACCGCAGACGGTGACACTGATGATACATGGAATGAAGATGAAGCACCGGTGGAATGAGATGGCGGGGGAAACCGAAGAATCCGGAAGAAAACCTCCCCAGCGCCGCTTCGTCCACCACAAATCCCACTTGCGGTTGTCTGGGATCAAACCCTGGTCGCTTTGGTAAGAAGCCAATATTGTAGTTTCATTAGTTTAACGCATTTTTTATTTCTCCATCCAAAAACATTTCATTTTCGTCTTTACTAAGGTATTTTTATTCTTCTGGAATTAATAAACTCTCGGTATTTTGGGCTTCGTTAAGAATGTCAAGTGGTATACTATCCATATTTTCAGTAGTTATATTTGAGAAACCAGAACGCATATCACTCGACTGCAGTAGCAGTAAGGAGAGATCTTTAATTGAAATCATGTCTGTATCCAAAATTTGAGGCATGAAAAAGATGTAGGCAAGTTGTTTATTCAGTTGTTGAAATATGGACAGTATAAAATGCTGTTAGTGCAAAAACATGTTGGATGGACTTCCACAAATCTTAAGCTGTTTTCTTGAGTTTGGACGCCAGCTGGTTTCATCTACATAAGCCACTAAAACCATTCTCAGCAGGGCACTGCGAACCCAGAGTAATAAAGCTACTAGCTGGAAAAGACGAGAGAAGGGAAAATTTAATATCCATGAGTGTGATGTTTTCGCCTCGTTCACCTCTGACATTTTCTGTGAAGCTTTAATCACAGCAGTAGGTTAGCTGGCCTTTGTACCAGTGGCTGACCTCCTATCTGTGATGCACCATTATTACTCCTGTTTACAAAATCTAATGTCGAAATGATTGAAACAAATATGACGATGTGGTTTGTATTTTGTTGATTTTATACCCCAGAGTTATAGTGTAAAGGACAAAGATGGTGTTTACTCATGTTCACACTTGCTTGCCTCTAAACTAATGTGACATTTCAGCGTGGTGTTGCTGGGGTCAGTGCCCAAATGTCATCAGAATACAGTACGAGGATAAATTTAAACTCCTATGTACTTATGTAACAGTGGCTGTTGATACTCAGATATTCTGAATAAACATTGCAAGTAATATACAGGGTGTTGCAATGGGACATGGCGACTTTTAGAACGTGTCCATTTTTAGGAGTTTTAAATGAAGGAACCAGCAACATTGGTAATGTGACTCCCAAGTCATGCTATTGTTTTTCTCATTATGGTTAAAGAAAATGTGGATAACTGGGTACTAATTTCGCATAGCAGGACAACTGAGTGTGTTACTTATGTCATTTTTGCACTCAATTGCATACATATAAATTGTTTTATAAATATACAGTGCGTTCGTAGACCAGCCGTACCGCCTCGCGGCGGCACTGGACCGTGCAAGAACCAGAGCGTCTTCCGCAGAACTGCACGTAAACGACCGGCAAGTCATGGGTATGGGACACTAACATTCGACTTACCTGCATCGTAACAGACGTTGAAATTGATAACCTTCAACGCCAAAAATGTCCCATATCACCGAAAAAAAGTTCTGGTTTACTCGCAAAAGTTCATGTTGATTGATTGCCTGTGTTTCTTTCATGGTGTTCTTCAATTCTGGTAACCTCTGCAGATTTTATGCGTACACCTTATTTTATAATATTCCCCATAAATAAAAATCGCACAACGCTTCGCAATTCAAGCATAGAATTCGTAGTAGAGTGCGCTGTAGCTGAAACCAGCCACACAATCTTTATTTCTGTTAGTTGCGGAAAAACAATTACTTAAAATATGATTTACACAAATGTGTGCATCAGCCGTTGTGTTGTAAAATGTGACCAATTTATTGAATGCGAGTAACATAGGATTTTCGCTGAATCAGAATTGTTTTCAGATACATAGAGAATGTGTTCGCGATGGTCATCAATTTCAACATCTGTTATGATGCACGTAAGCCTAATGTAAGTTAGTACAGCAGTTGGTGTTTCGTACCCATGACTTGCCGGTCGTTTACGTGTAACTCGAGCGTAGGGCGCGCCGGTCCTCGCGTGATCCTGTACCGTCACGGTGCTGTTCTGTCTACAGCGTGCTGTATAAGTAAAAACTCACATTGCTGGCGTCACTTAATTCTATGTAAAACCATAGTTTTATTAAAACTGCTTATTAGAGCTAACTAATTTAATCTCGGTAACCTTCTGGAAAAATGGCATAAGTGACTGAAAATTGTCCTACTATACTAAACTTTAACCGGTATGTTGTATTCCACTCAGAAACTCGATACCATCCTTTCAGTGAAAATACACGTTTCGACATCCATACTATGCCTCTGTGTGTGTCTGTGAACAGCAAATCTACTAAATACCATACTTGGTATTTAACTTCATCTTTCAAGGATTCGACACAAAGATTTTTAAGAAGATCAATTCCCTTCTCATTTACTGTTCGCATTATTAATATTAATATTATGTATAAGTCATACTATTGTGAAATATATTTTTTACAATTTATAAACAAATGTGCAATATATTCATGGCACCACTGCCGTCATTTCACTAGGATGTTTAGGTTGCCGTTGTCCTTGTCATTGGTTGTGTATAATATTAAGTGCGCGGCTGCTAGCGGCTCAACGCCCCTTCGTTATATCATGTTCACAGATACCGTACACCCCGTCACTACTAGGGTAGCTGTCAGGAACGATGACGGTAAATGACAGGTATGGGTAGTAAGGGAAGTGTTGCGTTGCAAGTATTTCCCATCTTTCTCAGGAAGTATTTGTACATATTATATACCATTTCTCAGGCTTCACTGTGAATAACGCAATAATTTTTTACTTCTGCCTTCGTCGGAACTCTTAACGAATTTACTATCACACAATGGAATGGACTTAGTGCTCGCAATTACTTAATAGTCAAACTGTAGGTAAGTACTCACACGTGCTCTGAAACAGACTGCGCCTGATTGGCTAGAAAAATATTTGTCTTCTTCGCAACCTCCATCATTCTTGACTGTAACGCAGTATTTTTTTTTTTTTTTTTTTAATATCCGGACTTACATTATAACTAGGTTTCGGCAACGGTTGCATATTGCTGGCATTTAAGTTATGCTTGCAGGGATGTTTCCTAGCGCCTCTACCTAACGGGCAGTTTTGGTAGGGGTGGTACAGTTACGTCGCTTTACAAACAGGTTACTGTAGCGGTGTGTCGCGCTTGCCTTCTCTACAACCTCTACTGTCAACAAACGTGAACTGGAAACGGGTACAGTAAAAGTAGCTCTCAACCTAACATGATTTGCAACCGCGACCGAAGCCTAATTATAATAGTGCTGTAAACATCGCTCCTGAAAGTATACCTTCTGAGAGGTGAGCAAATTTGTTGCCGTCACTGTAAAACAACATATCTTCTGTTGTGAGCTCTTTGGACAGAAATAAACGAGGAAAAGAATATAGTCGTTTATCATTACGTACGGCGTTGTGACAAATTGGTTTCTGCCTGTATCCAGAAGATGCTCAATGTAACAGAAAGTCTAAAAGCAGTATTATTGTAGCAAATTCATTTTATTAGAATATATTAATGAGGCAACTTACTGTGTTTTAGAAATTTTGTGTTTTTTATTCCATTTGCACCGAGCGAGGTGGCGCCGCGACAAACTTTGAGACTCGCATTCGAGAGGTGCCGAGTTCGATCCCCGTCGACGGTGTTCTCTGACTTGTTTTTCCGTGTTTTCCCCTTATCGTCTAAGTGAATGCTAGGGTGCTTAATTTCATACACGGCTTCCTTTACATAATTTCCCCTCATTCCATTTTCTTATCTTTTAGGTGCACTGTCAGGCTCGTGGTGTTTGCCGGTGCCGGGCAGATGGCGCAGATGCTTACGCTTTGTAACTGCTGTTCCCGGCGCTAGGTGGCGTTGCAGGTCCCTATCCTCTCGCGGGTGCCTGGCACCCGAGGCTCGCGTGAATATCAGGCTATGGCCCGGGCCGATCAGCTGATAGCCGGGAACCGGGCATGCTAACAAACATGGCTACCAGTGTGGAATGTTATGGGGCAACACGTGTTAGTTTTGTTTAATTGAAAGTGAATTAGTGGCGGTATATGTTGTTTCAGTGATTGTGTTTATTTGTAAATATTGTAAATTAATCAAAATTAATTTTTCAGAAGTTTTCTTGTTGTAGTACGAGAATTATAACAGATGTTTTTCGCTGCAATTTTTAACAGTTTCTTTTAAGCAACTGAACAGTTTTTCGCCTGGTTTTCGTAAGTTCTACTTGTTATAGTTGAACTATTAAACTAAAATGATTATTTTCATTTATAGTGTGTAATTTTAAGTGATTTAAGAAATGGTTAATTCTTCAGTGAAGTTATTCAAGAATCCATAACCATGGTGATACCGGTACTGAAAGGTATGTAATTCTACTTTTGCTTTAGATGCAGAATTGAACAATATGGGTCGACGTTGTAGTGTGTATTGATGTAAAACTAGTTAGGACAGTTTATATATATACAACAACAGTTAAATGCAATGAATGTTAACAAAACATTTACCAAGTTAATCAATAAATTTAGAAAACAGGCAGTAGCTAGGTCATTTACATTTTTCCCACCTTCATCAAAAAGGGAAAACTTATACTTGGGTCAAATTTTGTCCCCTGTCTTTACTCACACATGGTGGAACTATGTAGGCAACGACACCTAGGTTAATGTGTACCTATATGAACAGGATGACAGAGGCCTGTGTTATCAACATTT
This sequence comes from Tenodera sinensis, assembly GCA_030765045.1. NCBI lineage: Eukaryota > Metazoa > Arthropoda > Insecta > Mantodea > Mantidae > Tenodera > Tenodera sinensis. Next base: position 52,815,504 of record CM060971.1, on the reverse strand, counting down.
AGCCTGTGTTATCAGAGGCAGCATCCACACCTGCCATCAATAATAATATGCAACCCTAACCTAACTTTATAACATCATATCTCAACTCTTTCTCCACTTTTACAAATTAACACAGGTATCACAGCTTAGCATATTGTTGATAATTGCTATTTATGTGCAAATTTACCAAACCAGCATGGTAAATGTTGATACACTGAGTTTAATTAGTCTTTTGCTTCAATTTCTAGGATGCCTACCTAAAGGACAAATCCAAACCCAAAAACTTCTTGGTATGGTCACCGTATGGGTTTTGTTAAACCCAAAAACAGTCAACTTTGTAAATATTTATAATTGTAAGTTTAATGTTAATTGTATCCTGTAAGCCGGGTCCTTTGTACCGGCACAGGCCAAACTTTCAATAAACAAAACTGAAACTGAGAAAACCATATATGCCCCGCTGATAATAAGTTAACATTTATAGATTCCATCATTAATAAATATTATGTAAGGCAAGTGGATATATTGGTAAGTACTTTATACAAGTGATATTGAAAAATAAGTCTTCCAACTTCTCCGGGGTAGGCAACATATCAATATTACCATTATTTTGATATGATTGACTAGTTATAATAATATATCGGTTAGTCACAATGGGCCATTAAAAATCAAAATATTGAGGATGGAATATTTCCATTTACATGTATATATTCAGTTTCAGTGGAATTAAGTTTGGTAATAACCACGTGCCTCATGTTTAAAATTTGATGATAATAACAGCAGCTATTGAGATAGTTAATCTTTATTATTTTGATATATGATTTATTATTTATGTAACGTATTATAATATTGTGCAGGTATTTTTGTTACGTGTTTTTATTTTCAATAATGAGTGACAATTCAATGGATATCACTTCCTTACGCTGTTCCTCCAAACGGGGAAGTCATATTCACGTTCTGCTTCGGTCGGTTCCCTTCAATCAACTGTTCCAAAGATGACACAATCGGGCCGTAGCCTGTATTTCGCGCGAGCCTCGCCTGGCACCGGTATGAAGAAATCTCAGCGCCTGTTAGGGACCCGCGCGTCTCTGTGGCCTATTTAACTGCGATCGTGTGGTATCCGGTGGTTCCCTCATTTCATCTCTTTTCTTTTACTTAGCACATTCACATGTCCTTCTCCACTGGCTATCCAATATACAATTTATGCAAGGTACTATATGATTGAAATTCAAATGTAACACATTATATTCACACGTTTTCTCTACTCGCATTTCTTCCTGTGTTATTTGTAGTTGTTCAACAGTGCTTTTGCGTAGTGCCTACCTGGTGTTTTCATGCATTTGCCTACTTTCCTTATTTTTTGTACTTTATAGTTTCATGAGAGTTTAATAACTGCATTGTTGCATTGCACGGCTCCAAAGAAATGCAAGGCTACTGGATAAGTGCAAAGGGTGGTCAAACCATGGTCAATGTCGGCAATTTCAGGAGTTTGTAATAAAACTGTTTCTACAAACGTATATTTCTACTACTTTTACATTAAGCAGATAGAAGAATAAACCTTTGCAAGAAATAGTGCCTACAAGATTGGGAACAGAAAGTTATGCTAATAAAACACATCGGATTAAAAACATTTGCAGAAACTGCCTAATTCCTAATTTTCTTATAGGTGCAAGGGGAATATGGGAATACAGTAGGCTTTGAGTGACAGTCAAATCTTTTAAAGCTTGTCCTTATATGAAGGCTTTGAAATTCCGTTCTCTTTGCATGGGCAAGAGAGAAAAAGTGAATAGCGGCCTTGCATTTCAGAAAAATAAAATTCACACAAATAACTAGGAATATCTCCGAAATGGTTCAATCCATAAAAATGTATTTGGACATAACTAGTGTGTTTTAAAGAGATTCACATTTTTTATAGAGTAAGACTTGGTCTATTTCTCACGGTTTAGCAGTTATGCAAAGGTCATCAGTAACAGGATTACATTGGCTATAGCCAGAAAATTCAAAATATACGCTTCATTTGCAATTAAAATGTCTTAAACATATGGCATTACAATCAAAATCGTTAGAACCATTTTAGAGAAAATCAAAATTTTCAAAAAATTTTCCATGGAAACGGCAGTTTAGGATGGAGGAATTTTATTCAAAATCTTTGTGTCATATCCTTGATAGATACTAAACTTAAATACCAACTTTGGATTTATATCCGACTTTTTGTTTTTGAGTTATGCTGTCCACAGACTGTCCGACACAAACACACACACACACACACACACACACACACACACTTATACTCACACGGACGCTTTTCTAAAAATGCTTTTTTTTTGGATTCAGGGGACCTCAAAACATATATTTCCGGTGAAGTCTCGTCATCGAATTTTTGGGTGCTATACAATACTTCCTCTACTTTACTACACGTAGTAGAGAATGTAAAAATGACGGAGCTGTGGTAACTCCTGGAAAAACAAAAACTGCAGAAACGTATAACTGAAGTGTGCTAAGTAAGACTCAATCACCAATGACAGTCCTAGCTTAGTAAGAAATTTAGGTGGATAGGACTGCTTTTCAGTAACCTTAGTGATCGGATTAATTTCAGATGTTATAGAAAATATCTGAAATTACTGAAATTATATAGTATTTCATTACAACAATTAAAATACAACATGACTCAATAAATAGTAAATCTAACGAGGATTGCTATATCAATACCTGCATCAGATTTCACAGTTCAACAGCGCCAATTGAGCGCTTATATATTGTTTGCTGGAACATTAGACTAATTACTGTAATGTTGTTGAAACGGTTCTAATTGCGGTTAAATTGCGCTGTACAGTTTCGCTCGGGTTACAAACTTGGCGAGGGAAATGTATGGTTTGTTGATGTATGGCCCTTCTATGGAATATTACAAAATCGGAGTAAATTTTACACACTTTTTTATTTACTCTGCTACATATGTATAGTAAGAAGGGAAATTATTGGACCTAAAAGTTTAATATCGACATTTCATCGCAAATGCATATTTTGAGACCTCCTGAATCAAAACAGGATGGAAGTTATTGCATTCCTTCTACAAACAAAAAAGTCTAATGGCATTTCGTACTTTGAGGTTGGTCAGGGAATTGAACTAGTTTCTGGATGTAAACAGGCAAGTCGCTTGTAAGGTCGTGTAATACTTCGGGAGCTAACGTTTCTCATTGGCCTACACTCGCACAGTAAACATGAAAGGACATGACTGGGTATTTGTTTATGTTCTCAAGACGCACCGCTACGGTGTATGTTTATATACTGAGCTAGCGAAAGTAACACCTACACCACCTGCAGGGTTGCCAGTTTATTTTCGAAAACACTAAAATATCGCCGTAGAAAATAGAGGCAAAAGCATAAGATACAAAATGTGAGATTTAGCATTGGTTTAAATTAATGTAATGGGTTCCCTTCCACTCAGTATATGTAAAAATCGATTGCCGTTGGTTAGTCTCGCAGAAACTCGAAAATGACTTGAAAAATGTGAATATTTTTTTACCTCAATACTGGATAGTTTATAAAAAAGAACATTTTAGAAAACCCAAAGGAATAGCCAAAAAATCGTTAATTGAAAAAATCAAAACTAGAAGAAATATATGGATAGAATGAATGTTAGCCGAGCGCCAAAATTAGTTTTAAATTAGAAGCCATTAGGTAAAAAAGACATTAATAGGCCAAGAAAAAGATATATACAACACTTTTAATTAAATTCTATGAAACCGGAATGAGCGTTGATGGCTTAAACCATGAAAACATGATTAATTCAGTGAAGTTTTAAAGAAATTCTGGCAATAGTGACGAAAATGTATACTTAGGAACAAAGAGTATAGGTAGATATACGAAGGATGTATAAATACAGGGTGGAAGGTACTGATTCGGTCAGAATAACTTGGATGATAGATAAAGTGTAAGAAATACAAAATACTAAGTTATGTTTCGGTAGGTTGAATCATTTTTTGTAAAAATTTAATTTTTTCGGCAATGTAAATGGCAATGCTGTGCTGTCAACGCACACGCCAGCGACCTGTGTTGGACCTCACCAGCCTGTGCTTCCAGGCCAGTACTGCCCCAGTTGTTTTAAAAAAAAAAAAAGCCACTTGACTGGCGTGTGCTTCGATGCAAACAAAACACTCGCCCAATACGTCTACCGCACCGCTTGTGCGGGCCAGTATCTTGGGAGATCGACACCAGTCTAAATGTTATGCCGGAAAGGTGCGAATGTAATTGAAATAATGCATTCGTTCAAGTAATAATGAATATTCAGTTTTCCATGCTTAAGAAAACACAAAGATGAAACTATCCGTTACGAGCTAAAACAATAGTAATTCCTTTCAATACACAAATAAATAAAAGTATTTCTCTTCATTTTTCTAAAATAAATGAAACCAATGATCTTGTCATAAATTATAGCTCTGGTCATAAAGGCGCCTAAATAAGAAGAGAAGCAAAATGAAAGTGTTCTCTACAAGTAAATATGAGAATAATACTGTTCTTAAAAGAAACTATACATAATATGGAGTTTCTCTAGACAAATGAAAAGCCAAATTTGTATACGGGATTGAAGTATTGTTAATGTACTCCGCAAGATAATGCTACGTTTAAAAGTGCCATTTCATAAAGAATACAAGTATCAATCACATTTTGAAATAAATTCCAAAATCCAGCCCAAATACATTTATAAGCACTTTACAACAAGAAATACTGAAAATATACGCCATTTATACCAGTTATGTGGTGTTTATTTAGGTTTTATTATTATTTAATTAAAGTTCTTACATTGAGTTGCATTTCAGTTCACAAGAGAGGATATTGTTTTTATTTATTCATTCATTCATTTACTTACTTATTTATTTATTTATTTATTTATTTATTTATTTATTTTTTTTTTTTTTTGAAAGGAGAAAACGGAAGAGGAGTTGGAGATAAAAGAGAGGCTTATTTCGATAGATAAGGGAAGAGGGGGAATGCCTCTGTCTTTATTTACGTTCTATAATTGTTATGTTTTTTATTTTATTTTGTCCTTTTTATTTTTGTGTCTATTTCTTAAGAGGGATTTCCCCTAAAATTAGTAGCAACATGTCTAAGTACTCCCCCTGATGTGAACGGGTTCATGATCGCTAGGTAAATTCAAAGACAAGTACTTTAACCCTTCCTTCTCCTTCCACCAACCTTCACACCAATGCCAAGCGATACCTCCCCTCACGCCGCAAGCAGCCAAATTTGTTGTGAGAACACGCGACAAGTATGTTTCGAGTAGTCCATGACGTTGCTGTATTTTGCATAGAAATTAAACTTTGCATGACACTTTGACATAAAAGTTTGGCTAAATTCATTCGAATTGAGATAAAAAGGCATTACAGCGTTGTTCAAACAATGTTTGCGCTATATTTAGTGAAATAATAAATAATTTATATCCATTCAACAAGAGGCTAGATGGTTGCAAATGTTTGACACAATTTACACAGGTCTACAGTGATTTTATTGTTTTTGATTTTGAAGTTTTTTTTTTATATTAACTTCCATGTGCTGATTCTAAACATTAAGTCCATTTCTTTGTATCACATCTTTCTTTGGGAATTATATCTTCAATTTTTATTTATTTGTCCATTTTTGTATGAACATGAACCATTGTTTTCTTATATGATCACCATCAGTCATTGATGGTGTGATTCAACATGAATTTACGAAATTCCCATTCTATTTGTGCAAATGGAATTGTAGGCTAATAGACAAAACAATTGCCCAAAAGAAAAGTTCTAATATCAACTAGTAAGAACAAGCTGTAGCCTTTTGGATCATAAGACACCACTTCATATCAAACTTGGTGTTATGAAACCATTTGACAAAGAAGACTTTTAAGTATCTCATAAAAAAATATCTTTCGGATGCAGAAAAAAAAAAAGGAATTTTTTGAGGTCCGTACATTATACAATTTGAACCCCATATGATTTCCGTAGAAAAAAAAAGAAAGAAATACTTGGAATGATTTAAAGAAATTATTGCAAGTTTTCTAGGAAACAGGTATCTCAATTGTGTTAAAATTGTGAACAACATACCATAAAGTTTCAGGACTTTGAGTTGCAAAAGGAGCTTCAAATTACATTTTCTCTTTTCATATTTGAATTATTTCCTGACAATCTAAGGGAGTCAGTGGGGAGAGTTTCTGCCAGGATTTTCGGGAAATGGAAAGGAGATATGAATGATAATGGAATACAATTATGATTATGGATTACTGCTAGATGTTGTAAACGGAGTATAGGAAAACATACAAGAGGAAACCAAACAGACGAACATTCCAGACCAAACGAACTCGATCCTACTAATGGGGTGTATATAAAGTGAACTAAAATGTGACATTGAATAATAAAAACGTTACAATTTTATTTGTAACACTTATGCACATTTTGAGCTATGTGAATATTTCATTCTTGATTTGTAAAACATCTTGTTGTGATGGAGCAAGCTAAAATATTCGGAATCACTTTTCAAATGTAAAACAGCTCTCAAAAAGTTTTAATTTGTAGACCCGTGTTATTATTTTTTTTTTCGTCCAAATGGTTCTTTATTGACAATGATTTTACTGAACATATTTCATACACTCATCATGTGCAATCCCTGGTTAAGGTGTGGACGAAGCGGTATCTTCCACCCTGTAGAGTAAAACATCTCCCATAAGATTGAAGCAGAAATGACTAGACGTATAGATACATTTTCCCAAAAGAGGGAGAAAGGCTAATGGAATGAAACCAATCTGATAGGAGGAAGAGAAGAAAAGGCTTTCACGGACAAAGGGAGTTCCATCAGTAATAATAGACTAAGATATAGAAAGGGATTTGTAAGAGCGCCAAAGGGGCAGAAAACGTGGGAATAAAGAGACAAAACACTGCTTTGGTGGTCGGGACATCCATTCAAGTAGTAAGTGAAACCAAGTGTATGTGAGAAGGTGATTATGACTTTACAATAGTTTGGGAATTCCTTTATATGCACGAAAGAATAAGTAACTGAAGATACTCTAGGGGAACTGAAGTGTTAAAACAATTTGTTTTTGATTCTGCTTATCTCGATAAGCTTGCTTTGTGAATATGAAACTTTTCGCCACTAAGCATATGTATAGCTGAAATTTTTAACTCCCATGATTATAATTCACTAGCTGAAATACCCGACGTTGGCTTGAAGTTTGACGAATTTATCCCTACAACTTCCAGACTTAGACTGCACTTGCCCAACAGCCTTGTGTTCCTTTAGAGACATTAAAAACGATTATTTAAATGCGCTTAAACACTGAGTCAATTAAAGTTCTTGGATTACTATAAAGAACACAAAATAAACAACATAATTCGATTAACAAAAACACCCAAGGACTATGTGCAAAAGCACTGTTAAACAACCCAAATACGTGAACTACAGAGCGGAAAGTAACTTGGAAAAGCTGTGTGAATGTAAGATGTTCCTGTTTCAAGAACATAGAAACTTATATGAATTGTTTGTAGCAGAGGAAGTAGAGAAAGAAGTGTGTGATTCATAAATCAAAATTGAGTGGAGAAAAACGCGTCAATGTAACACTTTGTAGGTATATCTATTTCAATCCTAAAAATTATATAAGCTGTATGCTAAAGGGTGAATACAGAAAGAAGTGTGGTTGTGTTTAGTAAAAGAAAAGTGAGTAGAAAAAACGGTCTAAATGTAATACATTCCATTTCTATTTCAACCATAGAAAATTGTATGAACTGTATGTTTATGGGTGGGTAGAGAAGAAAATTGAGAGTGCTACGTAAAAGAAAAGCTAGTGGAAAAATTGGTGTGAATGTATTGCACTGCATTTCTATTGAATGCTAGAAAATTGTATGCATTATTTTTTAAAGGGTGAGTAGAGAAAGATATGTGAATGTGTTACGTAAGAAAAAAGCTAGTAGAGAAAACCATGTGAATATAATACGTTGCATAGTAAAATGGATAGCATAGAAGTCTTCTTCATGAAAAAATACAGTCACTTACACACACAGACACACACACACACACACACACACACACACACACACACACACACACACGTGCACGCAAAGAATACTATAGAAACAATATTTCACTCCATTATCTATCTTCATTAGTTAAGAACATTTAACAGTTTAAGCAATTAGTTAATAAAAACTCTGATGTGTTGCACTCACATGACTTTCTCTACTTTTGTGCCAACCATTCTTACAAACTCTTATTCCTATATCTTCTTCGTGTTAGTTGAGATAAACATTTGTACAAATTATCTTACCGCTTATTTCCTTGTAGATGCAAGGGGAATATTAGAATACCATAGGCTTTGACTGATAGTCAACTCTTTTAAAGCTTTGAGATTCCGTTCTATTTGCACGATTAACATATCAAAAATGAACAACAATGATCCGCTTCAGGAAAGTGTTAAGTTTTCCGAAACTGACACAAATAACATGGAATATATCCAAATTGGTTCACTCTACAAGAACATTTATTGAGACATAAATTGTGTGTTTTAGCGAGATCTACACCTGATGTACAGTAAGATTTTGTCTATCTCTTACGGTTTACCAGTTATGCAAAAGTCATCCAGAGTAAACCCTACATAGGCTATAGCCAAAAAGTTCAAAATGTACATTTCATTTTTCATGCAAATGTGTTAAACATATGACATTTTAATCAAAATCGTTAGAGCTATTTTCAAGAAAATCAAAGTTTTCGAAAAATTTTCCATGTAAAGGGTAGTTTAGGGTGGGGCTATTTTCTTCAAAATCTTCGTGTCGCATCCTAAAAGAACAAAAAACTTAAATACCAACTTTGGTCTTTAACCGACTTTTCGTTTTCGAGTTATGCTGTCCACAGACTGACAAACACACAAGCTGACTGACAGACAGACAGACACACACACGCGCGCGCGCGGATCTTTTTCTAATAATACTTTTTGTGGATTCAGGGGATCTCAAAACATATATTTCCGGTGAAATCTCGATATCGAGTTTTTGGGTGGAATACAATACTTCCTCTACTTACTAGTAGAGAAAGTAAAAACAGGAAATGCTGCCTACAATGAACACTTATCAATTTTGTTAACCTTTTAGTTTGTTAGGAAAATCATTTATTAAATTTGTAAAAGCAATTTCTCATGCAACTTCAGGTTACTCACTGAAAGTAAGAATTAATATGGTATAAACACATGTGCTATCGCAGTTCGACGTCGAATTACTGAAACCTCTAAATCACCACTGTAAAGTTCCGGATGGATTGCGGAAAGAAAACGCTTTGTCTTCTAAATTAAACAGATGTCATAAATGTCAGAGCTGTGAGCCGCATTTGGCGTACAAGCGCTGTTGCTGTGCAGAATCTGCCATAACTAACTTTATTTTAAGCCTTTGAAGATGGAGATGGGTATCATTCATAACTTACAACTTACAGGAACATCTGAGGCAACGCTAAAACTGGTTCAAATCGTGTTTGAAGCTTTAAAAGTTACGTCTGACATGACAGAGCCATTAATCACGTTTTATAACTGTAGTTTGGGGAATACAGAGACTCGTGTTATTAAATGAGCATACAGTAAATGCTATTTTTGATAGAAATCCGTTTCATGTGAGGATCACAGAGCTCAGTAAATAGCCGTTTAGTTAATTTCCGGAGAAACGTCAGCAAAATAAAAATTCCAACACAGGCATTTTATAATCTAACATATCTCGTCAAATCTTTATGTGTTCCTGGAACGGTTGAGAGAAATCGAGCGATCTATTTTAGACTTCTTCCTGCATCAACATTAACCTCAAAAATTAAAATGTGGGTAGTAAAATGTTATTTGTGAAAATATCTTCTTCTTTGTTTCCCGTTAGTTTTATGCCCCTATTTCTAAAATACATGTAACTTATATATAAAATAAAACATTTTGTGCAACTTTCAATAGTTGTACAGAGCGTCAACGAACCACATAAACAGCTTGAAAGATGTACATAAGTAACTCGAGATAGATAATGAATGGTCCGGAGCTAAGCATAACGCAGTTAAATGGTGTTAAACGTGTTTGTATTTCACCGGAAATATATGTTTTGAGACCCCCTAAATCCAAAAAAGATATTTCTAGAAGGCCTGCGTGTGTGCGTGTGTGCGTGTGTGTGTGTGCGTGTGTGTGTGTGCGTGTGTGTGTGTGTGTGCCTGTGAATAAAAAACCAAAAATGGTATTTAAGTTCAATATGCTTGAAGGGCGCGATACAAAAGTTTTGAAGAAAATTCCTCCACGCTAAACACCATTTACATGGAACATTTTTCGAAAATATTCATTTTGTCGAAAATGGCTCTAACGATTTTGATTAAAATGTCATATGCTTGAGAGATTTTTATGGCGAATGAAATGTATAGTTTGAATTTTTCAGCTATAGCCCACTTAGTACTGTTTACTGTGGATTACTTTTCAATAACTCGTAAACCTTAAGAGATAGACCAAATCTTACTGTGCAAAAAATGTAGAACTCGCTAAAATATACAACTTATGTGGAAATAACCTTTTTGTGGTGTAAAACATTTCGGAGATATTTCTTATTATTTGTGTGAGTTTTGGAGAACTTATACGTCTGTCAAATGGAATATAGTTATTCATTTTGTATGTTAAGTGTGCAAAGAGAACAGAATCTCAAAGCTTTAAAACATTTGACTATCGCACAAAGCCTACTGTATTCTAATATTTCCCTTGCATCTGCAAGGAAATAAGCAGTAAGATAATTTGTACAAATGTTTATCTGAATTAACACTAAGAAGATGTAGGAATAAGAGTTTGTAAGAATGCTTAGTACAAGAGTAGAGAAAGTCATGTGAGTGCAACACATCAGATTTTTACTTTTTTGACGTTGCAAATATATATATATATATATTTTTAATTTCTAATACACTGATATGCATAACTACGTAAATGAGGTTCAGAAGACAGTTGATTATAGTAAGAAACAGCGTGCAATTGTGATTCTTCCTATATTACAAGCAGTTTCAGAGAAAAAGGCGCACGAATTCGCATGTTTTAAATGTAAATTTTATTAGTTTTCTACTACATGGAATAATTTTCATCGACTCAGTCACATAAGTGGCCAATGCAAATAACCAATTGAAACAATTGCCATAACTTATATAACAGGGATGTCCTACCTTCTCTCTTTGGAGAACCTTACGTAATAAGCGGCTATTTCCAATATTAATAGACTTCTTAAACGTAAGAAGTCACTAATGAAAAATGTTTATCGTATAAAATTTGAAAGTGATTTCGTAAATCAAAGGCGACGTACATGGAAACAACCCACCACTGCAACACATTTACGGCTGGGGGTTAAAGAGAGACAAACTCCATCTACAGTGGAAGGAGGTAAACGCAATCTCCCCTCTTTCGCAAACTTTGGACATCGCTGTTACAAATAATTTGTAAAAATATCAGGAAATGCTATTGAAAACTTTAAGAGCAGTGATAATTTAACTTAAATTAACCCAGTAAGGGTATTTTTGTATGTCCAGGCTACCTTGTCCACCAAGTCTATTAAGGTGAGCGTCACATGTTTTACTGTATACATCCAGCTAGAAAATGACATCATAGTTCTCAATCAGGGCACCGTATTGTGTACACACAGGATTCTGATAGCAGTGTCACATTCAGAATACCAATTCGCAAATGGAGATGTTTAAAATGCTACGGTGCTGTGATAAGGTCATTAAAAGTCCAGCGGCGAACAGGGACTATTGCACCAGTTGGAAAATGTCCCATTCGGTAAATGAATATTTAGTTGTGCAATTGTTACAACATACGTTTTGTCCAGAATACTGTTCTCATTTATTCAGCTGGAATATCATCCGCGTGCCTTCACACGAAATCAAAACTAATATACAGCAGCTTTTCGCCTTGTTACTAATAACAATGTGCATTGATATGCTTTATAAAGGATGCACTATTAAGAACGACAGTTTATAATTGCGCACTACTGTTTTATTACTGCTATGGGAGCATTTGGTTTACATTTATTGTAATTGGTAGGGCTCGGATTTTTAGGTAAATACATATTTTGTGTGCGTCTTAGTATTAATCTGAAGCTTAGGATAATGTTCTGGATATTTACACCGGAGCAAATATTTTCAGTTTTATTGCACATAAAAATGCATATTTTCTTATTTTTATGCAAATAAATATTTTCACATAAAAGCAGCAGCAAATTATTTTTAACAAGTCACCATCCACTTCTTCAATGCTGGTTACGCAGGGTGGATGTCGCAATTTGTTATTCATTATTGGAAGAACTGATAACTATATTATCCCTTCAGTTGGAGGAAAATATAAACATCTTAATTACTCTAGCTACAGGAACCGTCAAGATAAGAACAGGGGATTCCTCCATTGCACCTGTTATCGCTTTACAATCCGAATATAGTATATACGTTGATACTCTATAGTCAAATTTAGTCATTTGTGAATCCTCAGAGGTTATACCACATTCTGTGCTGTGTTGGAAATTACGTATCGACAATCCTCATAATGCATAATGCAGTTCATACGCTAATGACTAGGGCTCGGAAGTTCATGCCCTAAAAAAACACTGAAATATGCATGCCAATATGCTCTTAAAAACTTGAAAATATGCCAAGAAATATGCACTATTTAATTAAAACGATTGATGTCCCTTTGCAGTAGACAAGAGGAGTTAGTATAAATAATAAATCAAGTTACCTTATTTCTTAGAGGTTGAAGCAGAAATGGTCCTGCTGCTAGTATTAACTGCTGAATTGCAGTTCATAACCAACACTTTGCACAAATTTTCAACTTTAAAACATCGTCTGTTGTCTCGCAAATCACTTTTGTAACGTGAAAAACTTCTCTCCACGTCACAAGATGTTATAGGGGCATATTTAAATGATGTTAACTGCTGCACAGAGAGAGTCAAATCTCTTGGTGTGACAGATGGTTTTCTTTCGAGGATGTCTCGAATATCGCACATCTGTTTATAACCAGAATTTTTTGAAATTACATAATTCACTTTCTCTTTCACTTTTTGTCCTATGCTACCAGGAACCGAACTTAGATCACATATTGTTTTTTCAAAGACAGTAAGTGATTCATGCAAGGGAGATCCATGGGAAAGAATCACGTATTGTCTCAGAAATACGATGAAGAGCGTGTGCCAAACAAGTTATATGAATTAAGATAGGAAAAATACATTTCAGAGTTTGTCCTGATTTTACCATATAAGGACCTGCATCAGTAACAAATAAAAGTAACCGGTCGTATTTGATTCTACATGGCCATAGTAATTTCAAAGAGTCCATCACAAACTGGGTCACAGTTTCATTGCCAGTGGCCGACAATTCGCTCAAATTAAGAAGATAAGGTGTAGTCTTTTGTTCATTATTTAAAGCACCCACGATTATATTAGCAATAGAACGGCGCTCAGAATCAGGGGGTTCATCAACAACCACAAAAACTGATCCGCTAATTGATTTTGTATATTTGACAATAAGTTATTGTAACAATGTCCTACATAAGTCTTACGCAGTGTACTTTCTGCAGGCACATGTTGTCAAGTGTACCTGGTAAGAAAGTTTTTAAATGTCAGATTATTAATTTTGAACAAGGGAATATCAGCAGCTAAAAATGCTTGGCATAAGTCATAGGAAAATTTAGTAACTCTACTTCCTAAACACTCTACTAGCTGTTTTTGAACAGGTTCTTTGTTTGCGAGTTTTCTGATGAAATTCTCCTTATGTTTTGCTGTTTATGTGCTGAACTATTTAAAATCTTTTCTCACTCCCTAGATTTTTCTCACACGCTCCACAAATCAGTACCCTATTATCTGTATTCTGTAGATATTGAGTCACCCGAAAAATCTTTCTCTAAATTAATTAATCTAGCACTCGAAGTTGGTTTTATTTTCGGCATTTGAAGAGCTTTTTAACATTTTATATGCCTAATTTAATTTGGTAGGAACCAGTTCACAATACTGTTACGTTTGAAGACCGCTATACAACTGCTGGTGAACAGGCAAGCGTTGCTATAATCGTGCTGCTCAAAACGTTGACCTGCACTTTATCTTTGTTAATATAAACCTCTCAGATAACGCACTGATTATTCTCTACGCACATACATATAAGGATGGAAACGGGATTCACTACATGAGAACATGACTCAAAATTAGTTCTCGCCACCTAACGAATTGCATCATCATGTGCAATACTACCAATATAAAAATATTATTCAGATGGAAAAAATTAATAAAAAGCCATAAAAATCATTAAAATATGCAATATAGGGCTATAATATTGAAATAATATGCATCTATCAAAATCAAGAAAATATGCAGTTATATGCACCATAAAATCATGTCCAAATAACTGAAAATTCCATAATTCGTGCACATAACGTAAAAGCATACATTTTTAACACCTAAGAAAAAACATGCAAATGCATGAACTTCCTAGCCCTAATAATGACAAAATTTGATACAACAGATTCGATTGCAGCCATCAAAACTCCATTGTGGTCTCGTTCCAGCCGATCTGAAGAGAACATTGTAATTGTGCGTGATAGTGTTGCCGTGAAACCACAAAAATAAATTCGTGGTCGTTCACAACAGTTCGGCATTGCAAACAGTTCCCTTCAGCGAATTCTAAGAAAGGATTTCATATTCGTTCCTACAAAGCTGAACATCTGAAATCAAGAGACCATTTGACATGGAGAAACGGCGATCAGAACTGTTCAGCTAGGTCATGTGACCTAACACTTCTTGACTTTTTCCTTTGGGGATATTTACGGTCACAAGTTTATTAAAATAATCCCCGACCAATACCACAACTGAAGGCAGAGGTTCGATATGTAATCGTCCAAATGGAGGAGTAGATCTGCCTGAACGTGATCAATTAAAATGTTACATTTTATGAAAATACTACAACTTTGTGGCAATTGTACCCAATGAGAAGTTTTAGGTGGTAACATCACTGTCCCGCATTCGGGAAATACTGGTTCGATTCCGTGGCTGACCGTCCTAAGCTATGGTTCTTTTAGGGGTCGCTGTGATGGTTCATGACAACTCCGACTTTCCTTTCCCTCCATTTCACCTTAATTCTCATCCGGTTTGTTCTTTCAGGGTTGACCCACACCAATGGGTGCCTCAGGCGCTGCATGGCAGGGAAAAGGATGTTCTCTGCAGTCCTCCGTACCCTGGCGGAGCGGTCTACGATTTCTGAGACTCCCAGCTGGAGATAGGCAAGCCTGCAGCGGTAGTGGGTACCGGCTGTATCTACTAGGTGTCGCCAGCGAGATTAAATCTGGGACTGTTAGGGACCCTCCCTCTGCTCTGACGTCTCCTCTCCCTTGCCTCACACTTCCCTCCCGGGGCACTTCTTGTGGGGTCAAGTTCAAAAGGCCACATGAACTGAGACACCGAAATTCCCATCCATAGTACTTGCTTCACCTTACCTTGATGATAATCACTTTCTATGGAGTTATCTGTGTTAGAGGATTCATTAAAACCAATTAATTAGAAATTAATGAAAACTTAATTAATAGATTAACAATAGTTAATTAAATTAAGCGGTTAATTAATTAAAATAGTTACACTAAACTTAAATTAATTTGCTGAGCAAAGTTGATTTGAACTATAATTAAAAATTAGATGACATGCTACGTTGAATTAATTAATTAGTACCTAGTAATAAAAATTAAGTACTTTGTACGTGTGCCTTAGGTATAAATTAACTAAAATAAAATAAGACAATTAGACAATATAAATCAATTTATAATGCAACGTATATAATTTAAATAAATGAACCTGATACGCTTAATAAATAAGGAATAATTATTTGATTAAACATTATCTTACTAAATAAATTAACAATTAAACTATAAGGGATTTATAAAATATGTAAAACATATCAGTAATTAATCTGTTGGATGTCGGTAGAAGCCCAAGGCACTGTAAATACGGGAGGGGGCTAAGCCGCTTCACGCCACATGCCAGCACGGCGAGGAAACAAAAGGCACAAGCTTCAGCACACCACGCGAGTGAACACAATTGGAACGGCTACACAAAAGGGTTTTATCCGATGCCTTCGAGAAAGACCTGGTTACGACACTGGCGGCGTGTTCCAAGGAGTTCGCAAAAGGTCCGTGTGAGATCCGTCCGTGTGATACCGAAATTATAGTAACTTAAAGAAGGAATACTCGTTTAAAAAGTTAAGCATTTAAATAAAATAATAGGTAATAATAATAATAATAATAATAATAATAATAATAATAATAATAATAATAATAATAATAATAATAATAATAATAATAATAATAATAATAATAATAAATAATAATAATAATAATAATAAATAATAATAAATAATAATAATAATAAATAATAATAATAAATAATAATAAATAATAATAAATAATAATAATAATAATAATAATAATAATAATAATAATAATAATAATAATAATAATAATAATAATAATAATAATAATAATAATAATAATAATAATAATAATAATAATAATAATAATAATAATAATAATAATAATAATAATAATAATAATAATAATAATAATAATAATAATAATAATAATAATAATAATAATAATAATAATAATAATAATAATAATAATAATAATAATAATAATAATAATAATAATAATAATAATAATAATAATAATAATAATAATAATAATAATAATAATAATAATTTTCAACGGTTTTCATAGCGTGGCATCACTCAGAGTACCAGCAGTCATTTCTAGTTGGTCTGGTCTGTCAAAGGCAAGAGACAATGCAGTACGGGAAAACAACAATGTGTAATCCTGTTTCGGGGTTCACATCTACGAGAAGCAAGTACAATAGCTTGCTTCAAGTGGCAGACAGTAGTCAGTCAGTGTGTGAACTGTAGTGTGTATCGTGGAGAAGATTCCACGAGCGTCGAGTGATTGAATCATCGTATTGGGGTATGAGAGACAGAGAAAGTGAAGAAAGACACTGAAACGACTGCCAAGATTACGAAAGTAAAAGTTGTGAATTGTGAGCATGAAAGATTGTAAATTGTATTAACTACGAGAAGAAATATGTGTATTTGATAGAAGACAATGAAGCAATAGAAGTAACTCGAGTGACTTTGTCATTTTATTACAATACCTTAAACATATACGTAACTTGACAAAAAATCTTTAGTTATCCTTGAGAAAATAAAGATATTAAAACAAGTTTACATGTAAAGAGTGGTTTAGAGTGGAGATATTTTATTGAAAATCTTTTTGTTGTATCCCGAAAAGGTATAGAAATTTAATACCGCTTTTCGTTTTCGAGTTATTTGGTTATCACGCTAAAAATAACTTTTGAGGCCCTTAAAGTATGCAGAGTTTAAAAATCCTATGACTTCTGTGAGTTGTTTTATTTACATCGTATTTAGCCTTTGTTAGGTTAAAGCAGCCGCTCGATAAGCGGAAGATCCGTGGTTCAATTCCCGGCTATGGCATTGAATTTTTCAGTCGTGTTTCCACCTCTTAAACTTTATTAGAGAATTACTTTTTAAAATAAAATGTAGGCAGAAGTGGTAAATATTTCAGAAAGTTTATATTGGCATAGAATATTTTTCTCTCTTCGTAATGAAGATATTGAATGCCCGATGATTGAAGCTTTTCTACGAACTGTTTATCAGCTCATGTCCCTGGCTGGAGTACAACGATTCAGTCGTGCCTCAGTAAATAGTTCTAGGAACCCAGCAATATCTGAAGCTGGGCTCATGTTTCTAATTGCGCTTACATTACGTGCAACCAGAGACATGAATCCAGCTTCAGATATCACTGTGTACCTAGGATTATTTATTGACGTACAAATTGGTTGCATTTCTGCCAGAGGCCATGATCTGGTGGACAGACTGTATATGCTTCTATGGTATTGCAGAAAAGTTGAGTATTTTACTCAAAAACTGTATGAAAAGATACATGTTTTAAATAAAACATCTGATGTGTTGCACTCACATGACTTTCTCTACTCTTGTACCAACCATTCTTACAAACTCTTATTCCTATATCATCTTCCTGTTAGATAAACATTTGTACAAATTATCTTATTGCTTATTTCCTTGTAGGTGCAAGGGGAATATTAGAATACAGTAGGCTTTGTGCGATAGTCAAATCTTTTAAAGCTTTGAGTTTCCGTTCTCTTTGCACACTTAACATATAAAAAAATGAACAACGATGATCCATTTCACGAAAGTTCTAAGTTTTCCGAAACTCACACACGTAACGAGGAATATCTCCGAAATGGTTTATCCTACAAGAAAATTTACTCTGATATAAATTGTGTATTTTAGCAAGATCTACATTTTTTGTATAGTATGATTTGGTCTATCTCTAACGGTTTACCAGTTATGCAATTGTCGTCCAGAGTAAATACGACTACAGTGGCTATAGCCATAAAATTCAAAATATACATTTCATTTGTCATAAAAACATCTCAATATATAACATTTTAATCAAAATTGTTAGAGACATTTTCAAGAAAATAAAAATTTTCGAAAAATTTTCCATGTAAAGCGTAGTTTAGGGTGTAGCTATTTTCTTCAAAATCTTCGTATCGCATCCTTGAAAAACATTTAACTTAAATGCGCTTAAAACTTTAAGCACGTCTGGGCCGGATTTCAACCCGCGACCTTGGGATCAGTAGACCAGCGTCTAACCAAATGAGCCGCCGAGACCGACTTGGCGGGATAGGAATTTTAATCTTCCCTTAAGTGATGATGTGTGAAATTGACGCCAGAAACTTTATTTCCTGTGCACACATAGGAGCATTGAAGACATGGCCATTAAATATGATGTGTCAAATTCACCTGGAAATTGGTGTACTTCAAATTTACTTAGGCTCTTGCAATATTTCCAGTGTGTTCCAAAACTTTAAATAGCTTTTTCTCCATGTAACAATTTTTGTGCTTTGGGGTAAAGTTTTTGGCAGTAAATATTGATGGATGAAGCTGAAATTTTCAGGATATATAGAACATAACTACTTAAAGAAAACTAACATTAGTTTGTTGATCACACTCATACATAAAAGTATGTTTTTTTCTTTCTTTGTAATTATTAGTAATATTTAATTTTATTCTATTCTAAATAGAAAAAAAATCATATTTCTAATAAATATTACTATTTTGGAAAACTAATGCACAGTTTTATAGCATAGGCATAGAAAAACCAGCATACCAATTTTCAGGTCTCTAATTTAATTCTAAGCTGCAAAAAGTATATCTACCTTTTATTACTATTCAATTTTCTCCAAAAAGCATAATAAACAATTTAAAACTAATTAATATATAGCAATGAAACTTATACCAACAGTATATCATGGCAGGTGCAACGTAATCTAGAAATTTCATTAAAATTGGTTAATTAGAGAAGAAAGTCCATTTGATGCCACAGTGTCGCTTTAACCATTTCTCCATCGCACAGGCAGCGATTATACTAGCAGCAGTGGTACCAATTCCTGCAGCGTAAATTCCATTATAAAATGAGCTAAATTTCAAATTTATTTGGAATAATTAGTTCAAATGTTATTATTTCTTTTCTGAAATGATTCAAATAAGTGTCAGGTGCAGGACAATTTTCAAAAATATATTTAAAATATTTATAATGCGCTCCTAAAACTAAGCTATATATCAACATTTTCAGAAAGCGTAAAATGTTACCCTAAATATGCCATTTTTAACCAAATTTACCTTTTAATGCCCGCTTAAATAAATCTAGTATGATAGGGAACGTATTTTCGTAACTTAAAATTTACCATTACTCAAAACATATACATTCAGAAGAGAATGCAACAAATGCTGTTAAATAGACTCACATCATAGGCCTTGGGAAAGACCCACAAATAAATCAGATGTAGTAAACTTACGACATACTGACCCTTCAAAACGAACCAGTAAAACTAGTAGTAAAATTCAAATATCTTGTAGTTATTCTCCATACAACACTAACATACCGTAGCTCAGTTGGTAGAGTACCTCCCTGCTGTACAAGGGGTCCTGGGTTCGAGTAGGAATTGTTCTTTAATTAGATATTTCCTAGGTATACTATCCTCCCTAGAGTTTGGGAGTGTAAATGTGTGCCTGAATTTAATGTAAAACTTAATCCAAAGTAATAGAAACTAAAGTGAACACCATTGCTGTTGAACAATTGTTCCAAGAGGTTAAAAGAAAAAGTCAAAGCCCACTACATGAATCGAATCCTGGGTATTAGGAAGGCAACGCGTCAAGATTGGCTTACGTCTTAAGGAAAGAAGCTTTCTTTATGAAAAACACCAGAATGCAGATATTATTGTCAAATACCACGGCCTACGAGAACACACCAAATACTGTTGGAAAAATGCAAATCTATTTTGAACTACTATTCAACCGACGTCACTGAAACGAAAGAATGGAAGCAGGCAAACTACACAAGGCTATCACCACCAGGTCTGCCAAAGCAAGAGATGGGCAAAATCGGCTCAACTGGGCCACCTGCCAACCCTTCGCTGCTGTTCAGGTTCCGACACGCCTCATTCAGTGGCGAGTATGGCTGTTTCATGAAGAGTAGTAGACAGAATTTGTTTTCACAACAGGAAAGTTTGCTCTTTAATATATAGATTTCAATTTTCAAATATCAAGTGTTACAATATCAAACGCAACTTTGATCAGAAGCATAAATCAAACTTTGTTGACCTGATTGCAAAAATACTTTTTGAATAATCGTATTTGTAAACAAATAAAAGAGAGGATATGATTCCACCTTGCCTCTGGCGCGGAGGACCCTGGTTCGATCCCCGGTACCAGCATGGGGATTTTTCGCTCTCTGGGAGGTCTGACACGGGGCGCACTCACCCTCGTTAGGGCCCGGGGGCCAATTGAGAAGCTTCTTGAATAAAGAAGTAGCGACCCCAGTTCGCGAAGGCTGCATAACTGGCCGGAAGCGATCGGGGCGCTGACCACGTCCCACCCTGCAGTACCGCACCCCACTCATGACACCTGTAGTGGGCAGAGGTGGGGGACACAGAGGTCGGCCGGTAAGCCTTGGCCCACGGTGTGCTAGGGGTTATTATTTTTATGATTTCACCATTTGGGGGCTTAGTTTCTTATTAGTTTATTTAATGTAAGCTATTATATTTCGTGTTTTAATGCTTGAACACAAAATTGAGTTTAAAACCTAACGATTTATTATGTTGATCAAACAGTTTTAAAATATTTTAAGGCTAAGAACAGTAGAATTTTACTGTTATATTTATTCTGAAAGAGAAACAATTTAGTATGTTAATCATAAGGCAGCATATGAATATTACGTGCATAAAATAAAGGAAGGTTAAAAACTTGAAGATTATGTAATTTGCCTAACCACAGTATGTGGCTGTAATAATTATTCTATGCAAAATATGTCAAATACAAACAAAATAGTTAATAACAGCGTGGAAATTATTACTTCCGCGAGATGGAGTGAACCCACCACTGCACGTGTTGTATGCAAACAATCTTCGTCACTTGGCAAGAAAATGTGGGGTGAGTAAGGCAAGTTTAATCGCTACCTCTCCTCTCGTGCCCATGCCCCAGATACCACCAACGGACGAAGACTGTGCCTGTGAATTGTGTAACAAATATGGTGAAAGATATCACGCAGGTAAATTGCCAATAACAAAACTGGGACTAAAATATTGTAATTCAGTTTTATATTTGAACATTGTGCACATTTCTTTTATATAAGAATATATTCCTCTCAGATGCTCAATTTTGCAAACAGGAAAATCCAAAGAGACCGAGCGGGGATTGCATAATGAATGAGGAATACGTTGCCAATTCCAGGTGTGAAACAAGGCTGCTCTAATGTCGGTGACATGAGGCGTTGCATTAATCTGCAACAAATCCACTTCACCAGTAAGAAGATCAAGTCGTCGACACAGAATGACAGCCTCAAGACAAGTTAATACCATCTGCTAAACAGCTGGCCTCACATTCGCATCACGCTTCACAAAATCAACCAAAATCACCTCTTGAACATGCCATGAGATACACGCAACATGAGAGGAACAATTATTCTAATCTTCTGATCTAAGAATTAAACAGTATCAGGGTATCCTACAGCTCGTAGAACACTTGCCTGCCGTACAAGGGATCCCGGGTTCGATTCCCGGCTGGAAGGTTGGGAATTTTTCCCCATCCTCGCTAGAGTCTGGAAGTAGTAATGAGAGTATAAATGTATGTATGTGAATTTAATGAAATAGTAAATTAATCCAAACGCAAAGATCAAAACCAGTGAACAGCAAGAGGTCATGTTAAAGCCGGCAAATAAATGGAACATTAAAAAAGTCTGATGACTTACACTCATTCTGTACCCTTCTACAAACTATTCTTATAAACTCTTATTCGTCTATCTTTTTCATGTTAAGATAAACATTTGCAGAAATTATCTTACTGTTTATTTTTTTGTAAGTACAAGGGGAATATGGGAATACAGTAGGCTCTGGTCGATAGTCATATATTTTAAAGCTGATGCTACTTATACAATATGGACGC
Source organism: Tenodera sinensis (assembly GCA_030765045.1). NCBI lineage: Eukaryota > Metazoa > Arthropoda > Insecta > Mantodea > Mantidae > Tenodera > Tenodera sinensis. The sequence continues at coordinate 52,792,965 of CM060971.1, read as the reverse complement.
TTTGAAATTCCGTTCTCTTTGCACGACCTAGAGATAAAAAATTAATAACGACCTTCCATTTGAGAAAACTATATTGCAAAACTCACACAAATAAAGAGGAAAAATCTCCGAAATGGTTCACTCCACAAAAAAAAAATCATTTACACATAACTTGTGTGTTTTGATATGTACATTTTTTATATGATCAAGCTTTACTCTCAAATTCTGAGGACACCTTATAAATGGCAGCGTAACAATTACTCAAAATAGGCAGTAAATATGACATGACAATTTTTCCTTCAATATCTAAAGCAAAGGCAAAGTGTCGAAGAAATATACAATGTGTGAATTTCGAGATTGATGAAACAATTATAGAACAAGTATTTGATTTCGAATACATCTCATCAAAAGCTGTTCTCAGGCACGGAAGTGAAATTTGGATTTTAAATAACAGAAATTAACATAAACTGGAAGTAGCCCAAATGCGTTTCTTGCGATCACTGTTAGGAGTTACTAGATTTGACCACCAAAGGAATACGGACATCAGAGAAAACCTTGGAGTTCCGAGTTTGAGTAGAGAGAAAAATAGCAACGAGAATGGAAAAATCATTTGATGGGAATGGAGAGAACTAGACTCCCAACATTTGAACTCCAATACGCTCCAACTGGTCGCAGGGACCAAGTAAGACCAAAGCAGTGGTGGAAAGACCAAGACCATCTTCGCTACGTTTACCGTTACAGGTCACATGGCCTAAAACGAACTTGTTCATGTAGGGGAAGTTTTGTATTCGACCAAGATTTCATGCGGAATATGTTTTTAGCTCCCTGAAGTTCCGTCTGTCCGTCCGTGTGTGTGTGTCTTTACATGGAAAAGTTTTCGAAAATTGTTCATTTTCTCAAAAATAGCTCTAACAATTTTTATTAAAATGCCATATGTTTGAGATATTTTATGGCGAATGAAATTATATTTTGAATTTTCTGGCTACAGCCTTAGTAGTGCTGTTTACTCTTCACGACTTTTCCATAACTGGTAAACCGTAAAAGATAGACCAAATCTTACTGTTCAAAAAAATAAAATATACAAATTAAGTCTATATACATTTTTTGTGGATTGAACCACTTCAGACATATTGCTTGTTATTTCTGTGAGTTTTGCAGCACTTATACTTGTCTCAAATGAAATGTCGCTATCGAGCTTTTATCTGTTTAGCCGTGCAAAGAGAACGGAATTCAAAGCTTTAAAAGATTTGACTATCGCCCAAAGACTGTATTCTCCTTGCATCTACAAAATCATTAGCAGTAAGATAATTTCTGCAAATGTTTATCTCGACTAACATGAAGAAGATGAAGAAATAAGATTTTGTAAGCATAATTAGTACAAGAGTAGAGAAAGTCATGTGAGTGCAACACATCAGATTATATTTATGGGACGTTAAAGAATAAAGTGTAAGTATCAAATCCACACACGTTACAAGAAATGAAGAACAATATCACGAGAGAAATACAGGGACTCATGAACTTTTGCGATAAACCAGAATTGGTTTTGGAGCTATAGGTAATGTCCTCACGTTGAAGGTCATCAATTTCAACATCTGTTGTGATGCAGGCAAGTCTAATTGTTTGTTTGTAGTGTTTAACGCCCGCTTTTACTACTACGGCACCGCAGGCGGTGACACTGATGATACATGGAATGACGATGGAGCACCGGTGGAATGAGATGGCGGGGCAAACCGGAGCACCCGGAGAAAACCCGCCCTGACGCCGCTTCGTCCACCACGAATACCACATGCGGGTCCCTCGGATCGAACCCGGGCCGCGAGCCCGGTAGGCGAGCGCGCTAACCGCTCGGCCACGGCGCCGCCCAGGCAAGTAGGCGTAATTCTGGTGGAGAGCACGCCGGCCCTCGCCCGGCGGGGAGGGGGGGGGGGCGACCGAGCTACAAATGCACTGTATCTTAAAAAGTGTATGTGATATGTACTACTAAGTAATTGGTATAAATTTGGGCTTTCCAAGTTTGGGTAGTTTAAGAGAAAAATATGCTTTTGTGTAAAAAAAGTTTGGTATACGAGGTTTGAAAATAAAACTAACCATAACTAACATTGTGTAGAGTTTTCTTAATTATTTTATAATTACTTAAAACATGATCTATGCATGAAGTTATTAAAAATGGACAACTTTTATTATAGAAAACCATAAAATGACAATTTTAAAAAGCTTTACCCATTGGGTCCCTTATCTCGATTAGTATATAGTACGTAGATATAGAATGATTTTGGTAATATTGCAATTTAAAACAGTAGGTAGAGTATGGGAAATAAATGTAACAATTAGTTTTTTCTTTTTCAAATGGGGTGTCACGCATGATTAACAGGCTTCCAAATCGGAGGATTATTCTTTTTTAAAACTCGACTAATCCCGTATACTCGGGTCGTAAGAGTGTACTGACATTATGTTGTCAGCATAGACAAAAAGGTTGTTCTGCATTAAAACAATCTGCATGTATCTTAAGATTAGTTTCCATTCATGCATTATACCATGTTTCAAGAGACCTTGAAGTCTGTCAACCGAAAATAAAGGGTGGGAGCGTCGAGACGTTCGGAGTAGGTTCAAAGAGCGCTGAAGTTAAGCTCATTGCACCTCGCATCTATGTACATTATCTATCGTTGTGTGAAGCCATTTCATTGGTTGCTTTAGGCAACGATGGGCCACTCCGTTTGATAAATAACATCCAATAAAGAAGGATCACAAAATGGCGTAGAAACAAAGATATTTACGTTCTGTCTAGAGCGTACTGGTTAAAAAAGAAAGAAGTAGTGTGAGTGCATTCAGTTGGTCATATAAAGTTATTATTATTGCTAGTCATACATTATCGACTAGAGCAGAACCAGCCTTTGAAATGGTTAAAATGTAAGGGGAAAACTTGATGAGCGCCCAGGTTAGCAAGGTTAGCCCAGGCTAGCTCAAGACAAATTCCGCCGAAAATCCTTTGCGTTCTTTGTATCACGTGCATCCATTTGAACCACATTTTCGATTTTGTACGGCATAACTTTAGCCTTAATAGCTTCATTGAAACATTTTTGAACACCGAAATTCTTGAATAATTAATTAATTAACCAATTTGTATTTTTACTTTCTCTACTACGTATAGAAAGGTAAAGGAAGTATTGTATTCCATCCAAAAATTCGATGTAGAGACTTCGCCATAAATACATGTTTTGAGGCCACTAAATAATATATATACACACACAGAATTTTTAGTGAAAGGTCCTGTGTATGTGTTTGTGTGTCTGTGGGTATGTCTGTCAGTGTGTCGACAGCGTAACTCAAAAACGAAAAGTCGGTTAAAAACCAAAGTTGGTATTTAAGTTCAATATATTTCAAGGCTGCAACACGAAGATTGTGAAGAAAATTCTTCCACTCTAAACTAACCTTTACATGGAACATTTTTCCACAATTTTTATTTTCTTGAAAATGGTTAACGATTTTGATTAAAATGTTTGAGATATTTTTATGAAAAATGAAACGTATATCTTGAATTTTCTGACTATAACCCCCTGGTAAACCGTAAGAGATAGACAAAATTTTACTTTGCAAAAAAGTAGATCTTGCTAAAACACACAATTTATGTCTAAATAATTTTTTTTTTTTTTGTAGAGTGAACCATTTTGGAGATATACCTTGTTAATTGTGTACGTTTTAGAGAACTGTCAAATGGAACTTCGTTATTCATTTTTTGTATGTTAAACGTGCAAAGAAAGAGAACGGTATCTCAAAGCTTTAAAACATTTGACTAGCGCTCAAAGTCTACTGTACTGTGATATTCCCCTTGCACCTATAAGAAAATAAGCAATAAGATCATTTCTGCAAATGTTTATCCCAGCTAGCACGAAAAAGATACAGGTATAAGGGTTTGTAAGAATGGTTAATACGAGAGTAGAGAAAGTCAAGTGAGTGCAACACTTCAGATTTTTTTTTTAATTCCATACAACCAACAGAAAGGTCAAATTCTTAGACCTCCTATATATTTCATTAGCTGATAAATTTTAAATTGAAACACTCTTGCTGCCGTATTTAGGTGTTGAAAAATTTATGGCCACCTTCAACAGTCGAGGTTCAACATACTCTAATATCTTGATTATTAATAGAGGTAAAACACTCTTGTGGACTCTTGGGTTCCATCAAGGTTTCACAGCAAATTGTCAGGTAACATCTTGTTAACTACAAGTCACCTACGAACGATAGCTTTCAAGAAGCCATTGACCCAAATACATGGCTCCTGAACGCGCTCCGATACACTTTGTATGCAATTTCATCGCTATGCAGACAGTATAGACAAATAGGTTGTTTGAGGATAGAATTGCAATGTCACCTCAAAGAACTTAAATGTTTCAGTAAATGTTAATTTTAGAACTGATTAGTAATTACAGAGGTATTAACGGGTGCGAAAAATCCGATCGACTGACATTAAAGGATAATTATGCAGCCTGGCAATTTTATGCTAACAAAATGCAGCACGAAGTGTTACAGGTGCAAAGAGCATTTAGAGTGGTTTAAAACTGGTAGTGGACTCTATATTGCAGCTATAGTGGACGAAAGCTGTTATCGCTGATTAAGGATTAAGAAAACCAGAAAAAAAGTGTCTGCTACTTGTAGTACTTGCTTCAAAACCCTCCGGTAATTAAAAGTGGTAGCTTTGAAAATGTCAACATTTACACTTTTAAATTAAAAGTGCTAGCAGCATAACATGTCAAGTAATTAGCAGTTAGAGCACAGGACAAAGAGGTATGCTTCTGTTGGAGTGTTCTAACTTCTCGTATTTCTTGAGGTCCTCAACAGCCGGGGGGAAATATTTTAATAAACCAAGGAGTATAGGTGATCTTTCCAGAAAATACAGAAAATACAGAAAATAGCGCAAAACGGACGCAAATAAATAAGAACATATATATTTACATATTAATACAGGATGTCCCAAAATTAGACCGACAAACTTTAGGAGCTGATAATATTTTAAACACTTTTTATTAAGGAAAGTTTTTTTCTGCGGTGTTTCGTTTAAGCGCTATACGAGTTAATGTCATAGATTGCTGCCTCCCACTCAGTTTAAGTATTTACGGCAAAATCAACAATACAAATTAGTATTGGATTTATCTTAGTAAGGCACACAATGTTAATCCAAGAGACAAACACAGAACACATAAACATATACAGGTATTACTTTTAATAAATGATGATATGGATATTAAATTACAGAGATATCAGGACATTTGTGACATTATAAGCAAAACAAAAAGTATACGAAGAGCGCAAGGATAAAATTCTATGAGATGGTTGTACCCGTTTTAGTGCATGGCAGTGAAACCTGAGTAATGAGGAGAAAAGATTTTAGTCATATTCAGAGAGCGGAAATGAAATCTTTACGAGTGTCAAAGGTTGCACGAAGGATACCTAATGAAATTATCAGACAAGACTGAATGTTTTAAAGTGAATGATAAACTAGGGGAAAACATACAAAAATGTAAAGAACATTTGGAACGAGGGGAACAAATAAGGATGCCAAAATCGTATCAGCAGCTTGATTTGGGGTAGCCATTTTCCAACTTCTAATAGTTATTAAATGCTATTTTAACATTTAGCGTCAGTTGGTGAAAGTGCCATTAACCTTTGGCCATTTTGTATGATATAAATCAATAGCAAGAATAAAATACCTTTCATTAAAGTCCATATTATATAGTAGCGATTTTCCAAATTTTTGTGAAACTCGTTTATCAGCACCCTAATGGCCAGGTAACAATTATTATAGCACACTAAGTAACTAGGTAATCATACCATGAAATTACTGAAAATTGACATTTCTGCAAATACTGCCGCTATAGACACAACGGAGACTGGTTAGTGGTTGGGGTGAAAAAATCGACTCTTTATTTTCCATTAAAAAAGTACAAATCTTGTCCTTTAAAACTAGCTATATACTGGTTGTCCCCCCCCCAAAAAAAAAAAAAAAAAAAAAAAACAAGCACCGACACTGCTTAGGATGTTGTGCGGGATGGCATATTGATTGATTTTCAAATAGGAAATGCACGGTTTGGACGCTGGACAGCGACGAAGTTTGAGAACGAACAGTTGTGACAATTTGTTAACATTGATTTTAGTATCTTAATATGGAAGATATGCAACCCTTTAGCCATCTGCATACTGGGATGAACGACCTGAGCATGATAATATTTCTGCGCATGCCCTAAATTGCTCCATAGGGTCCCTGGTGCTCATCCTACTGCGTTACTTGTGTAGTTCCCAGTATAGTGGCGTTTTTTCAATAGCAGTATGACATGTACCAGTACACAGCTGTTGAAATTGCCAACTTGAGCTCCAGCATACTTTGATGTAAATCTGTGGAATTACCTCAATGTTGCTTATTCAAATCGATGGATTGGTAGAGGTGGACAAGATCCATGGCCAGCACGGTCCCCAGATCTGACACCGTTCGACTATTTTCTGAGGAGTTGTATGAATAGTATGGTGTATGGCACTCCTGTAACGTCAGCGGAGGACCCTCTGGCTCGAGTCCACGGAGCGATTGAAAATCTTCAAAGAAACCGCACTTAGTGGGACATGGGCATAAGACTCACCACCGCCGATATAGGCCCTGCAATAACGTAGGAGGTACACAGTTAGAAGCTCGTTTCTAATGTAGACAGGTTCATGTTGGGTTTATTGATGAAATGTGAACGTACAACCATCTCACATTTAAATGCGCTACAGCGTCCAAACCGTGCATTTCCGGACAAGGGTTCCTATCTCAAAACTGATCAGTTTGCCGTCCATGAATCCAAAAAAAATAATCATTTTGAGATATTTTATGACAAATGAAATGTATTTTTTGAATTTTCTGGCTATAGCCCCTGTAGTATTTACTCTGAGCGACTTTTGCATAACCGGTAATCCGTTAGAAATAGACCATATCATACTATAGAAAAAATCTTGCTAAAATACACAGTTTATGTCCCAATACATTTTCTTGTAGCGTGAACCATTTCGGAGATATTCCTTGTTATGTGTGTGAGTTTCGGAAAACTTTAAAACGTTGTTCATTTTTTTACATGTTAAGTGTGCAAAGAGAACAGAATTTCAAAGCTTTGAAAGATTTGACTATCGCCGTAAGCCTCCTGTATTCCCATATTCCCCTTGTACCTACAAGGAAATAAGCAATAAGATAATTTGTACAAATGTTCATCTTAACACGAAGAAGATATAGGAATAAGAGTTTGTAAGAATGTTTAGTACAAGAGTAGAGAAAGTCATGTGAGTGCAAGAGGTCAGATTTTTCTCATGGCAGTGTATTTTATTCTAGGGTCATTTATTTAAAGTTTCACTGTACGTGGTTTATGGAATCATTCTAATATTTTGGGCTCATTCAAATTGTATAATCTCTGTGACCTATTTGAATTGTCACAATGTCAAGGGTTCATTTTAATTATTGTAACCTTTTGGTTTACTTTAATTTTTCTTTTTCATAATCCATTTAAATGCTGTAATGTTCAGAGTTTATTTACGAGCAATTTATGACGTGACAGGACCACAGATATACGTGAACGATTAGGGGAATTTAATGTTTGCGAGGAAAGCATAGTTTGGCAATCTGGGTTAATGACGCCAAAGTTATGTTAGGTCGGGGAATCTTATCTGATGTAGCACGAGATGCCAACCTGCCAATCAGGCGCTGGGTAACTTGCGTACATATTTCGCTCACAAATCTTTGTTTCTCCCAGTGCCATTTTGTTATTTAGCCAAAGCCCATTCCTGAATAGGGACAATATTATGTATTACATCCGAGATCTATATTCACATATATGTCTTATGTTTTATTACCTACTAGCATAAATGTGTAAAACCAGTGAAGAGTTTGAAATTAAAAGGTAGTCTCTCTACTTGCATGAAGTATACATACACACAAAGTGCTAGGGGTATGAGTGCCAAGACTTTAACGGCGATTTCTTGGCATTTAGGTAAAAGAGCCTAAGTTGGTAGAGCTTCAAAGCATCAGTTATTTGTGAATTTTCCATTTACTGCTAAAATGACTCGTTTAGCCACAAAATATTAAGTAATTCGATTTCAGTGTGTCTATTGAAATAAATTTATGAACATATATTTGGCCAGCGCCGAAATTTGGCGTGTGTGTAGAGCGGAAGCTCAGGAATCTTGACACTAAAGACTACCTGCCTGAATATTGCTAAGAAAGCTTGAAATAAAATTATACCCGTTGCTTGTCGTAGCTGATAACCACACAGTGAACGAAAGTATGCATAGAAGCGGAAGACGGATTACTAAACAAAACATTCGGTCTTACACTGTTACCAGAGTGTGCATATAATGTGTTCAATAAGTTCAATTCTGTCCTTTACCTTTAACTATAGACGAGTTTGTTATTGGACTTCTTTATTTCTCATACTGGGATCTATCGCCACGCGAAATGTGTGCCAAACCGCTAATACGATCTATATTTAGGTATATAATTTTCTGTGAGGAAGTGGTGTTCTACCTTATATTGGGTTTGTCGTTATCCCGTTCTTGATTCTAACGCAGTTTACTAGTTCCTTCCTGAATGGTCATGTGAGCGAGGCACGAATTATGTAAAAAGTGAAATGTGCCTCAAAGAAGCTTTTATACTTACCTTCTCGGCAATTCTTTCTTTAGCTTTAATACGATCTCATCTGGGCAACAGAAGAACAGTATCTTACCTGAAATACAAGAAGAGATTGGGGTGAGATTTATCAGCGATGTAATTCTACTCTATAGCCAGTAAAAATCTAAATTTCCGTTAGAAAAATAAATACTCCGTTTCATTTAAATGTGCATTAGTCGTGTAGCATGAAGTAATAAGCCCTATGAATATTCAGATTTAGTTTCAAATCCGCCAATGGATATCATAAGCGTCATCATTAGAACAGATTGGACGCAGAGAAGTTGCTAGTCTATCATGGGAATAGGCAGAAAATGTGATTCTCAGAGCACTATTAGCCTAGATAACCGATCGGGATGGCTCAGGCGCTAACGTTGCAATTGCCTTCGGGAGATACCTCACACCACATAGCAAGTGCAAAGGCGCTCAAGTTCACACACCACTCATGCGAGCAAAAAGGTGACAACAATCAGAGCGGCAGAACAAAAGGGGTTTTCGAGATTATTCGCGAAGTGTTCAGTAGCCAGCGTATTTGTAGAAGTTTCAGAGAATGTGAAGTTCGAGAAAGGTCCGTGTTACATCATCCTCGCTGTATAAGGAGGCGAGGCAACGAGAGTTAGGAATCAGTCAGCTTTTAGTTTTACTGTGTGTGTATGTGTGTGCGTGCGTGTGTGTATGTGTGTGTGTGCGTGTGTGTGTGTGTGTGTGTGTGTGTGTGTGTGTGTGTGTGTGTGTGTGAACCGGCGCGTCGAAAAGAAGATAGCGAAGCAGTTAATGAGTATTGGGTGACGATACCGTCAGTCAGCTGTTTGAGAGACAGAGAAGGTGAAGAAAGACAGAAAGAAGTGGGCCAAGGTCAGCAGGAGAAACAGTTGTGAGTTTTAATATCACGAAGAACCGAAGACTGTGTTAATGTCAGAAAAATATAACTGCATTTTGTATCCAGTTAGAAAAAAATAAGTTGAAAAAATAGTTGGACTGGACTCCTGTCGATTTTGTTACAATATAATCCTCATTCACATTTACTGTCTGTAAATCTTTAATACAATTGAAAGACAAAAATCGGAGCATAATATTGCTAATCCGTCCTTTCCTTTCCATGCAGTAGTTATCTCAAAGCAAGGAGACCGACAGCTCCACCAACACTGAAATATCCTACCTGATAACAAGTATTCATAACACTGCTTACTCTTAGACGGCTTTCCCCTACGTGTGCCCCTAAAGTGCTGTCGCTAATCTGCTGTTTTTCTCAATGGCATGGGAAGAGCAGTTAACGACTACCTTTTAAACATCTATTGATTCGGTTTCATAATTAGGAAGTTTGTAATAAAATTATTTCTGCAACTGTTTATCTGGACTAAACACAGAAGTCAGTTTTCGTAAAAGCAGTTTGTAGAAAATTATAAAAATAAACGAAAGGAAAGTCACGAGGATGTAACCCATAAAATTTCTCAAACATGTCAAGCTTAGCAAGCAATAGATGAACAAGGTAAATTCAACTATAATAAGTAGATTTTCCGGGCTTGTGGGCCGTGGTCGAGTTGGATTGCCTTCCTCCGACGTTTCGCTGAAAACTGCGTCCAGCATCTTCAGGGAGATCCAATTAGTGAACTCCCGAGTCCAAATATTAGAGAGCTATGCCTTTCAGCGCGTTCAAGGTAAATTCAAGTTTACCAGCTCAAGTGAGTCGCAATTCGCGGAAGGACTGTACAGAACTTGGAATGAAAATTTGATAACAAAAGTCGTACTGAATACAGACACTAAGAGAGAGAGCCTCACACTTTACCGTGGCGGGAGGTCCTGCGTTCGATTCCTGACCACTTGACCATGGGTTTTTCGTGGTTTTTCCCTGACTGGTAGGCGAACGTTGGTATGATTTTTATCTACCATTATTTTCTTCCATCATTCTCCTTTAGTTCCATTTCCTTATCTTTCAGATGCGCTTCTAGGTTTCGTGTCGTGTGGTGGTGCCGAACACATGACATGGGTGCTTGCTCACAAAAATGGTACCCCCAGTGGATACTAGAGGGCTGCTAGATCGACGGGTCGTTTATCAGACTGTCTAGACACCTCTAGCTGTGAGACGGACCTTCACGCTGGAACTTTAGAGACTTCCACGCGTCTCTGTGGCCTGTCTGTCCTGCGGTCCGTAGGCTCTGGTGGTTCCTTCACTTCATCCCTTTCTCCTGGGAGCGATGGCCAAAATTCATCTAGGTAGGTCGCAATGCGCGAGGTGTCCCCCTTCCTTGTATAACTTATAACCATAATGAGTAGAGACAGAAGCCGAAATCGATCCAGTAACCACATAAGGGTCATACTTTTATGACCGCGGGATTAGTGACGTCATTCCTTAACAGTAAAGAAAGGAAAAGGTCTAACCATAACAGTATCTCGGTTATATTTGCATATAATTACTTACTGCGTTATATTGGCAGTATTCCAAAATGTATAACCCGTAAATAACCGTAATTATACTTTCCTTCTTTGTACGTATATTCATTTATCACCAGAAGTATCCGTTAAATTAAGTGATCAACACAGTGTCCTGATGGAAGCTTTGATAGAATAATCCACAATAATGGGCAAAACCTCCACTTTTGAGCAAACATTTTATTCAACGGTAGCTTACAGCATTATTGGAGGTATTAATGTTAGCCATCTAAAACATCAGGTTTCTGTATCGTTCAGTTGGTAAGTTTGGTATTACTCACTTGTTTCTGTATGTTGCAGGTTCTGAAATAATTCTGGCAGAGAAATCCTTCTTTGAGATAGATGTTTTTGAAAATAATTATCATAAAAACGCAGATATTGGCACCTTGGTGAATCAACAAATCATATTCTTACTTTCTGTACTTCATATAGTATGGACGGGAAGCATTGTATTCCACTCAAAATTTTCATGTCGGAATATTACCGGAAATATGTTTTGAGGTCCCCTGACTACAAAGAACGAAAGCATTTTTAGAAAAGGATCCACGCGCGCGCGTGTGTGTGTATGTTCTGTCTGCCTGGTTGTTAAAAGCATAACTCAGAAACGAAAAATCGATTAAAAACAAAGTTGGTATTTAAGATTAATATTTTCCAAGGATACGTCACGAAAATGGCTCTAACGACTTTGATAACATCATGAAATATGTTTAAAATATTTTTAATACAAATGATATGCATATTTTGACATTTCTGGCTATAGCCGATGTAATTCTGTTTACCTTGGATGACTTTTGCATAACTGGTAAACCGTAAGATATACACCAAATCTTACTATACAAAAATGTGGATCTCGTTAAAACACACAAATTATGTCCAGATGCATTTTTTGGTGAAGTGAACTATTCCAGAGATATTCCTTGTTATTTGTGTGAATTTTGCAATATTTAAAACTTTTCTCAAAAGGTGGATTGTTATTTCCTTTTTTAGCTCTTGGCCGTGCAAAGGGAGCGAAATTTCAAAGCCATCGTATAACGACCTGCTTGAAGAGATTTTACTATCGTTCAAAGTCTGCTACATTTCCATATTTTCCTTGCACCTACAAGGAATTAAGCAATAAGATAATTTCTGCAAATATTTACCTCAACTAACATGAAAAAGATAGAGGGATGTAAGGACAGTTAGTGCAAGAGTAGAGAAAGTCATGTGAGTGCAAGACATCAGATTTTTTTATAATAAAGCACTTACATACAGCATAGGACATGTGTATTCTGTAAATATTTTATGAAGCCTAAGACTTTTCCCTTGCATGTTACGTACTTTCATATGGGCCGCGGGAAGTATGCTTCCCACCCTGATGCTTTTGAAAATAGTGAAAATAAAAAATTGTAAAAAAATGTCTGTGAAGTATAGATGAGATGGTCCGAATACACGCTACCATTCTTATTTGGGCATATATTCTGAAAATCCCTGTTATTTTTAACAGAAACAGTAGTATACTTATTTAAAAGCACGCTGAAGTCATCTGGTAAAATTAGAAGCAATTCATGTGAAGTATTCGCTATTTTGCGTAACATGTGCATAAAATAGAATTTTATAGACAGGGTCCAAATACGGGCTATCTATGTAATTTGTCTTATGAAGTGGAAAAATCTGATGTGTTGCACTCACATGACCTTCTCTATCCTTGTACTAACCAACGAAAACTGACACAAATAACAAGGAATATCTCCGAAATGGTTCACTCTACAAAAAAATATATTCGGACATAAATTGTGTGTTTTAGCGAGACCTACATTTTTGTACAGTAACAGTTTGTCCATCTCTTATGGTTTACGAGTTATTCAAAAGACATCCAGAATAAATACGATTACAGGGGCTATAGCCAGAAAATTCAAAATATACACTTTATTTGTCATACAAATATCTTAAACATGTGGCATTTTAGTCAAGATCGTTCGAGGCATTTTCAAGAAAATCAAAATTTTCGAAAAATTTTCCATGTAAAGAGTGGGGCTGTTTTCTTCAAAATCTTCGTGTGGCATCCTTGAAAGACATTAACCTGAAATGTCCACTTTTCGTCTTTGAGTTATGCTGTCCAAAGACTGACAGACACACAGACTGACATACAGACTGACCCCCCCCCCCCACACACACACATACACCTGCGCGCGGACCTTTTTGTAAAAATGCTTTTTTGGATTCAGGGGGCCTCAAATCATATATTTTCCGCTGAAATCTCTACGTCGAATTTTTGGGTGTAATATAATACTTCCCATACTTACCAGTAAAGTAAAAATATAAATCTACACAATATAGTAGAAATTAGCGTTATCGCAATTTTAAAAAAAGCTTAAAAACAGGTTCCTTATAGAGCTTTCGAAGTATATTATTTTCAGAAATCACACACATATTCACTTTTTTCTGCGTCTGCCCACTGAAAACAAACAAGACACTGAATCCAGAGTTCTGCTCTAATATCTTCTGAAAAGCGTTCACCGCAAAATAAACAGCAACAATCATTATCTGGTTTACTTTTCCTACAGGAGTATCAAGGTCCCTATCTCCAGAGTTAATTTCAATTTCATCAGATTCTGAGTCACAGCTTTCCATTTTGTTCTTGGATTTTGTCAGACTCTTTAAAATGTAATTTCTTCTTTGCATCCTATCCTTCTGTGGTCTGTTTCTTCATTTTCAAGGACTTGGTGAGTTCATTATTATAGGGTGACGCTGTAATGATTTTCTATTCTTGCAACTTCCACTGCCGACCTCCTTTCTTTTGAGTGATGGGGATTGGAGATACTTTATGAGGTGACACGCAGGTTTTCTTATTTTGTAACAGCCGTTGACCTGGGAAACCCAGATGAATTTGTAGGACCAAGAACCAGCATATGGAACTGAAGGACCAAGAGATGAAGTTGAAGGAGCAATAAATGAAATCGAAAGATCAGCAAATGAAGTTGTAAGAGTAGCAGACGAAGCTGAAGAAGCAGCAGATGAAGTCGAAGGACCAGCAGATGAAGTTGAAAGAACTTTTGAAGATGATACAGAAACAGCACACGAAGCTGCAGAAGCCAGCAACAAAGGTTCAGTACTCTTCACTGTGCTGCTCTTTTTTGGAGCATCTTCTTGGACTGCTATGTAGTCGGCTTCGGCGAAGATGTTTTTGTTGAGAGGATAAATTCCTGTAGCAGAAACGCCTAATGACAATTTCTCTACTTGGCACCTTAATGTATGCTTTCTTCAAGAGTTCTGCCACCTCATACATTGTGACAGGATGCGCTGTTGGTTTGGTATCCTAATTTCTTCACAATAAGTCTTAAATGGCCTCAAGAATGTCTTATCTAACGGTTGACGCTTGTGGAAGTGGGGTCCAATAAAAAATAGTTACATGATTTTTTCTAGCCATGTCTATGACGTCTGTATTACGTGTATGACTATAGTGATCATGTAGAGTGGGCAATACGGGAGAAGCCTCAGGTGGTTTAGTGCGTGCAATGAAGTAAGCAAAGCAATGAGTAAACAGATCCTTTTGAACCGATGCTGAAGGATGAGCAACTCCTGTAGTTCCTGGTGGGCAATCTTCCACCTTCCATCGTTTTCTTTTTCCAATGGGAGTGCATTTTGGCTTACTACGCGGCATGTAAAACATAGTTCTTTCAAACTTTCACACCTTTCAAAAGTTTTCAAACGATGATTCAGAAAAACACAAGTTCACAATCGTGTCTTGCTTTACTGGAAGAAAATGATAGTACAACCTTTTGCAATAGTCCGCAGCACCCTACAGTCGAGATACATGTGTAGTCCGTTTTTAGACCCTAGTCCATAAAGGGTCTTCTCCTCTATCCATAAACTATTATTATTATTATGCATACATCAGCAAACTTGTAACACTCATAGAATAAAACTGCCCATGAAAGGGTTAAAATGGACGACATAAATACTCATCAAGTTTATAGAACTTAAAGTTACCTCAGTAACATTTATCAGATATATCCGTACATATAAAAATGGATGTTTGTATGTACTATCTAACCACTTACCTCCATACCGCTTGACCAATCAGCGCGAAATTCGGTAAGTATATATATTTTTTTTCATGGAGAAAACTTTTAAACTATCCTTTTACTATGCATCGTATTACATTCACATAGTTTTCTCTGCTTACTTTTCTTTTACAAAACACAACCACATGTTCATCACTACTCGTCATTCAACATACAATTCATACAATTTTCTATCATTGAAATAGAAATGTACCTATTACATTCTCATGGTTTTCTGTACTCACTTTTGTTTTACGAAACACATCACACATTTTTCAGCTGTCTCTTTCACAAACTATTCATACAGTTTTCTATAGGTTTGAAAAAAAATGCAACATACTACATTCTCACAGTTTTCTCTACTCTTCTTTTACGAAACAATCACATTTCTTTCTTTACTCACTATTCCACAAACAATTAATAGAGTTTTCTGTTATTTAAATACAAATGAAACGTAATTAATGTTTTATTTAATTTATTTATTATTGCAGTATCCTAAGAGTTTTACTTAACTCCTTGTTTAATCATATTTAGTAATATACTTTTAAATGTCACCAAAGAAAAACAAGGATATTGTGTCTAAATGTGCAAATTGTGTGCAAGTGTCTAAAAGTAACCCCGTTGTAAAACACTCATCCGGGCCAATGCCCACCGCCACGTCCCCCAGCGCTTCCCGCCACAGGCGCCATAATTGGGGTGCAGAACTGGAGGTGGGACGTGGTCAGCGCCCCGGTTCCTGCGATATTCTCCACAAGAATGTCTAAAAGTTGTACGGAGAAATCGTCAAACGATGGGTAACGCCGTGTGTCTCAGCTGCTCTGGTATAAATGAAGAATATTTTACATTCGAATTTATTAATGCATTGTAGCCCCACACCTACGTACCTTATTAAACTTAAAAATAAGACCTTAGTTCACTTTTTCGGTGTTAAAAACAAGAACTGTTGCATTTAATGCAAAATGGTATTGTGAAACCAACATAAAATGTGGAACACTTAGGTATATAAGCATTAAAAGAGTTCCAAATAAACACAAGCGGAACACATTGCCGT
Organism: Tenodera sinensis; assembly: GCA_030765045.1. NCBI lineage: Eukaryota > Metazoa > Arthropoda > Insecta > Mantodea > Mantidae > Tenodera > Tenodera sinensis. Next base: position 52,776,785 of record CM060971.1, on the reverse strand, counting down.
CCACGTTTTAAACTTAAAAGTTTGTATAGTTGCAAGACGGTTTTAGCAGGTTTTGCCATCCTAACAATTGCAAATGTCATCAACTACGCCATTCTTTTACCAAGTGCATGTTTCGCAAGCAGTTGGTAGTAATTTCAGCTAAATGAACTGAATGTTATCAAAAGTAACCAGTGAGCACCAGTATTCTGGAACACTGTACTTCATATACCTATCATAGCTAAGTACAGAAAGTAAAAACGAAGCGAAAGTATGGAAAGTTAACATTCTAGACATGCACTCCCCTCTTAAGCTTTGCAGATTATTAGTTCTGTAACCGTCTGGATGAGTGCCAAGGATGCCGTCATATACCTATGCATTCATTATACTTTTATGATATGTTTCATTACATAAATTCCTCGCCTTCGAGATTTGTGAGGATTACACATGTCATTATAGAAAAATAAATCAGTAAACGTATTTCCTTAATCTTTTCTATTTACATATTATGGGCAGAGGAAATTTCGTATTCTACACAAAAATTCATTACCGGAATTATAGAGAAACACGTTTTCAGGTCACATGATTACACAACTTATCCTAAGCGACATTGAAGTCTTTTAGATGTTGGACAGTAAGTGATGGTGCTGAAATTCCTCTCTCTTTGCATTACCGAAAGATAAACATGTCTAATAACGATTTTCCATTTTGATGAATTCAAATCAAAAACAAGGAATATCTTGGAAATGGCTAACCACATAAATATTTATGTCATAAATCGTGTGTTTTAATGAAATGTAAATTATTTTATACTTAACAATTTGTACATCTTTACGGTTTACTAGTTATGCAAAAGTCATCTAGGATGAAGAGGTCTTCCTAGAGAAATCAAGATATACATTTAATTGGTAATGAAAGTATAATGAACATTAATAAAAGATCATTAGAACCTACCAAGTTTGATACGTAACTGAGTCTTCGATTCTAAGTTGTGCTGTTCATAGATTCACACACACACACACACACACACACACACACACACACACACACACACACATACACACACAAACCTTTTATTAGCATTTATTATTATTATTATTATTATTATTATTATTATTATTATTATTATTATTATTATTATTATTATTATTATTTTATTGTTATTATTGTTATTATTATAATTATTATTATAATCATCATCATTATTATTATTATTATTGTTGTTATATTTTTTGTTTCAAGGAGTCCCAAAAAGTGTACTTTCCGTGAAATAAGTGTGCTTAAAAACGACAGCTCCATGTCAGTAGATTTACTGGCATGTTAAAGAGCTCCTGCGGGACAAAATTCCGGCACACCGGCGACGCTGATGTGATCCTGGCAATTGACAGCGTCAAAATAAATAATCTTGTAGGTGCAAGGGGAATATTGGAATACAGTAGGCTTTGTGCGATAGTCAAATCTTTTAAAGCTTTGAGATTCCGTTCTCTTTGTACACGTAACATATAAAAAAATGAACGATGACCCATTTCACGAAAGTTTCAAGTTTTCCGAAACTCACACACATAACAAGGTATATCTCCGAAATGGTTCACCCTACAAGAAAATTTATTGAGACATAAATTGTGTATTTTAACAAGATCTACATTTTTTGTATAGTATAATTTGGTCTATCTCTAACGGTTTACCAGTTCTGCAAAAGTCGTCCAGAGTAAATACGACTACAGGGGCTATAGCCAGAAAATTCAAGATATACATTTCATTTGTCATAAAAATATCTCAAACATATGACATTTTAATCAAAATCGTTAGAGCCATTTTCAAGAAAATCAAAATTTTCGAAAAATTTTCCATGTAAAGGGTAGTTTAGGGTGGGGCTATTTTCTTCAAAATCTGCGTGTCACATCCTTGAACGACATTAAACTTAAATACCAACTTTGCTTTTTAACCGACTTTTCGTTTTTGAGCTATGCTATCCACAGACTGACAGACTGACAGACTGACAGACTGACAGACTGACAGACACACAGACACACAGACACACACACACGGACCTTTTTCTAAAAATGCCTTTTTTTGGATTCAGGGGGCCTCAAAACATGTATTTCCGGTGAAATCTCGACTAATACTTCCCCTACTTACCAGTAGAGAAAGTCAAAATGGGTATGTTGAATTATTTTCATACAGCCTGTGAAGTCTTCTTTGTTCTGATTGACTTTTGTTAAGCGGGTAAAACGTAAGACATAAAAACACAATTTATGTTAAATAAGTTTTTTATGTTATCAGTCGTTTCTGAGATATACGATGTTTTTAATATGAGATTCGACATCCTTTTTTCAGTGGTAAGTTACATTCCTTCTTCTCTCGTGGTCACACAAAGAGACCCACCCGCCTTTTATAAATTTCATCCATCGCCTCAGCCTACTCTATCCTTTTGGAACAGGTCCTTATATTTTAATCCTTAGGTGAAGTTTCGCTTAATTTGTGTTACTTTACGAGATTCATATTAATTTATTCGAGAAGAAAGAAGAAAAAATTTTGCTATTTCATTAAGTATAACTATAGATTAAAGAAAACATTTTTGTAAATAGTATTTGAAATTAATTGCAAATATCAAGTTATAAAGAAAACGATTTCTTGACAATAGTCATATAGTGAATTTCGAAACGACGAGCAATCGTAAAAAGTTAGGTAGCCAAGGGAACTAGAAACAACTTTTTATAGCAGGAAGATGCATAACAATGAAAGACTGCAACAAAAATGATGAGTCAAGCCCGGATTCCTACGCAAACTGCTTAACTTTTCCTACACAGAAATGTTCAAACTGCTTGTCTAGGTAGACCTTGCAAATTATATTTGTGCTTATGTATGCTTATGTCGCAGGAAAACGTTTATGCTTACCTATTTTACGGTGTTTAATTAAAACAGCATATTTTACCCAAAGTTATAAATTTAAAGTGCATATTTTACAGTTATCCGTGATGTATCAATGGTTTACTCTTTTCGCGGCTAAATTCGTAAGAAAAAAAAATGCTAGGGTATAGGCAGGTGTTGTGAAAATTACTGCAAGTGCACTCGCCAGTCAGTAAATGCCTGACATCGCAATGATACCTATCATGGACAACCATGGTGATTTCCCGAATTCCAAGTAGCTGACAGTCCGAAATAATTCACTTTCACTTTCATAAAATTTCTATAACATAGTCTTCAGTTGACAAACTTCATAGTGAAGTTGACAAACTCGATTAGGCACTACAGAAAAATTGTGGTTACAAAATACAGTGTCAAATTTCTACACAGCTTTCTGGCGAAGAAGCAATATTGAGGAGGAATTCACAGAAGAACTGTGGTGCTTTTCTCTTGCGCTCGTTGCGTCATGTGACGTCGAAAGAATATTTTCATTATACAAATCATTTTTTTACTGGTAGACGCAGGGATTTTACACAAGAAAATGTCAAGAGACCGTTGTGTGATGTAACAAGAGTTCTGTAAAACTATTTACCTAATAACCATTCTCACAGTCCCTTATTCCTCTATCTTCTTCGTGTTAGTTGAGATAAACATTTGCAGAAATTATCTATTGTTTATTTCCTTGTAGGAAGAGAATACAGTAAACTTTGAGTGATAGTCAAATCTTTTAAAGCTTTGCGATTCCGTTCTCTTTGCATAGCATAAAATTTGAATAACGATGTTCCATTTGACAGAAATATAAGTTTTCCAAGACTCACACAAATAACAAGTAATATCTCCGAAAAGGTTCACTCTACAAAATATATATATATATATTTAGACACAAATTGTAAGTTTTGGCAAGATAATTTTTGTATAGTAAGATTTTCTATGTTTTACGGTTTACGAGTTATGCAAAAGTCATCCAGGGTAAATAGGACTTCATGTGAAATAGTCAGAAAATTCAAGATATACACTTCATTTGTCATAAAAACATCTCAAACATATGGCATTTTAATCAAAACTGTTAAACCCGTTTTCAAGAAAAACAAAATTTTTCATGTAAAGGATAGTTTACACACACAGACACACACACCTTTTTCTAAAAATGCTTTTTTTGGATTCAGGGGGTCTCAAAACATATTTCCGGTGAAATCTCGATATCAAATTTTTGAGTGGAATACAATATTTCCTCTACTTAGGTTGCAGAGAAAGTAACAGGTCAATTTGTGATTTCTACTGTTATGCACACAAAGAAATTAGTGACACTGCCATTGCATAGCTCCTCCATTCCCTCTACTTATTTGTGTGAGCACGCTTTCTTTGCATTGGAGTAATTAAAACGAAACAAGAAATTTCTTTAATGGAGATTTACTGTCGCTGTAAGGGTAGATTCAGCAACGAACAGTGGAGCTGGTATCCAGCAAACAAACTCAACCATCTCATTAACAAGTGACAAACATAAATTCCTATAGTTTTTGTGTATGTGCTATCTGTAACGTAGATCTGTATTTATTTAATACTGGTATAGCACAACCTTCGTTTTCTAGTAGTTAATAAGTCATAAATCTTAATATATAAAACAAAGTTGGGTTTGTTCGAACACTTATAGCTCGACAACGGCTGGACCGGTTGTCATGGTTTTTGATTTGTTGAATTTGTCTCCGTCCCGAATAGCAGAGTAACCATTAAACCGTTGGAAAGTTGACGAAAGAAGAACAAAAAACAGTTTCCCATAGAAAATGTTCATGGGTTTCGTAACTGTCAAACATTTAAAGTTCATCCCATCGATACGGTAAACTCTTCCCTCAAATTAAAGAACGTATTTAAATAAAGGTTTCGAATCGACAAGATATATCCACAATATCCGGATAATGGCGTATTTGAGATTTTAAAAATGTATAATAATGTCAGTAATGAAAAGGGGTTGACATATATTTTGGTTGTCAAATATTTATGCGTGCATTCAGAAATTTATTTTATTTAAACTAAGGAAAATATATCAAGCTACTTAAATATAGAACAAATGACAATAAAAAAACAATTGACAAATCGATTGGTCACACTCAGTCATTACAGATTATTCTGTCAATCCAGTCAGTCAGTATATGAAGTGTATATCTTCAATTTTCTAGCTATAGACCCTGTAGTCACATTTGCTCTGGATGACCTTTGCATAACTGGTAAACCTTAAGAGATAGACCAAATATTTCTATACAAAAATGCAGACCTTGCTAAAACACACAATTTACGTCCAAATTAATTTTTTTAGAGTGAACTTTTTCGGAGATATTATTTGTTATTTGTGTGAGTTATGGAGAATTTATACTTCTGTTAAATGGAACATCGTTATTCACTTTTTATATGTTAATTGTGCAAAGAGAACGAAATATCAAAGCTTTAAAACATTTGACTATCGCTCAAAGTATTTTAATATTCCTCTGGCACCTATAAGGAAATAAGATAATTTCTGCAAATGTTTATCTCAATTAACACGAAGAAGATATAAGAATAAGAGTTTGTAAGAATGGTTAGCACAAGAGTAGACAAAGTCGTGTGAGTGCAACACATCAGATTTGTTTTTATTCTTAGGGGTACGTGGAGAAAAAAGTTGAATATCATAGAATTAGAGCACACGGCTATATTATAATTCTGCAGCTCACAGAAAGTATTAGCATTGTAACCATATTCATAATAAAAAGACAGGCAACAACAGATAAATGAAACACCCGTCCCACTTGTTAAGCTTAACGAAATGTGTGAATATCTCATGAACAGAGAGTGGAATAAGATGTTTCTACTAATGAAATGCGTATTGCCGAAATCCAGTAAGCAACGTGGAAGTTTAGCGAATGTGGCGCTTGCCCAACAGTAGGTATTGATGGCCTCTATGAGGCCGCTGTGCCACATTTTGCAAAGCCCGTGCCATTGGAAATGTCAAGCCAATGCCCCCTTCATTGCACACCTGAGCCAATAGCAACTCAACTTTCTCTTTTATCACATGGGCTGCCAATCAGGCCGCAACGCGATGGGTGTGAATATTAAAACAGGCTTCTTCTGCACGCAATCGACTCGCTGCCTAGTCTGTTCGGAAAGCATTTCAAATAGCCACCGCCGCTGCAACTTCTGTCTGCATATCTCCCTGTTATAGTACTTTATGCTACGTATTACTTCCAAGAAGGTATGTGCGTAAAAACGGTCTAACCCACACTTTTTTAAAACTGAGAAAAATAGAGTTTTGCATATGTTGGAAAAAAAAAATATTAGTTGATACATGTGGCAAACGTTATTTGAGTTAGGGTTAAAGGACACACCTCAAACTTTTTTTAATGCAGTTCTAAGAATATTAAATTATTTTTATTAAACTTATAAAAGAAAACCAATAAAAAAGAAACACTCATTCTAAATAAAGCATAACTTAGACTACATATATTTTAATTGTTCTTAACAAAAGAGCATCCTTGCGCATTAAAATAATCTACATTTATTACATTACTACCTATTAGAAAAAATAGCCCTTGAAAACATATAGGCCTATTTCAGATAATTAAACAAAATCAGGTATTTCAACTGCTCATCTTCATGGACATCATTACTTACAATAGACACAGATGTAAGACTTCTGTACTATTCATGATGTATTAGAGGCACATAATTGAGCAAGTCATGTACATCTTTAAGTTTTGGCGGAGCTATGGGCCTTGGATTTACATACTTAGGTGGTAGGAGACATGCTTAAGGGAAGGTCTACCTGACACTTTTTTCTTAAGTCTACACAATCATACTCTTCAATATCTGAATAGGTATATTTAAAAAACATCTGAAAGGGCTTGTCCTTTGTCACTTTATAGGACACTACTTTGCTTAACAATACATTTTGTTTAGATTCTGATATTTTGTTTTTCTTTATTTTATCTAATAATGGTTTTGTTGACATGAAACATCTGACGCTCTGCCAGCAATATCCTCCGACCACACGAACATAGATGCGTTATCATTGGCAACAATATGCACACCAAAATTGTAGGTCCAAATCTGGCGTTTGTAAAATGGTACTCCTACAGTTAAATGTGGGGTCGGAAGACATTGCTGCATGTCAAAGGCAATCACATGCAAAGAGTCATCAGTTTTAGCTAGTTCTCCATCATCTTTTAAAGTTTGATAAGCTGTTTGGGCTTTTCGTTCATGTAGTTCCAACTGTTCTTTCAGTTTCTGTTTCATTTTCCTTGTCAGACTGATCAACATGGTGCCTTCATTTCTCCCCAACATGCAAGTCATAAAGGTTGTATAAAATACATCTTTGCAATTTAATATAATAGTGTTTGTAATAATTATCAACAAAATATAACAGAATAATAAATTGAAACTCATAAGGAAGTAGTATATTAAATGAGAATCTGCATAATAAGTAACTGACAACATTAAAAGGTTGGCAATCCTACCCTACTTTCTTTTCTTCTGTTTTTAGACCATTTATGCGCTTCAAAAGATGAGGTAAAACAGATCGCAAGAAATGGAAGTCATTATATATACTTCAAATCAAGCTTTTGGATGTTAGACCTCCCATAAACTGTTAGTGCTTGTTTCAAGCAAGAGATTGCAGCACAAATCAGATTTTGTTTTGTTTTGAGGGTTAGACCGTTTTTACGCACATGCCTAATGTTTATTACCTTCTCTGCTACTTATCTCTAGAAAGCTGAGGTTCTGCATTTAGCCCAAACATTTGATATCTACCGAAGCATTCCCGTGTTTTCACGTCTTTAGATTCTCTGAAACAAAAGGGAAGAATTCCCCTTGTGTATAAAACGGTTGAATCCCCTGCCTCAAACTACAGTAAAAAAATCTGATGTGTTGCACTGTTGTACTAACAATTGTTACAAACTCCTATTCCTATATCTTCTTTATGTTAGTCGACATAAATATTTGTACAAATTATCTTGTTTATTTCCTTGTAGGTGCAAGAGGAATATGGGAATGCACTAGGATTTGAGCGACAGCGAAATGTTTTAAGGCTGGTCGGTCTATGAAAGCTTTGAAATTCCGTTCTCTTTACACGGCCGAAAGATAAAAAGTGAATGACGATCTTCCATTTAAGAAAAGCTTAATTATTGCAAAACTCACACAAATAACAAGGAAAGTATCCGAAATGGTTCACTCCACAAAAAGATACATTTGGATATTTAACAAGATCCACATGTTTTGCATAGTAAGTTTTGGCATATCTCTTACGGTTTAAATGACCTAGCTGTCAACGGGCCCTTAAACCCTACTCACTCATTCTTACGGTTTACGAGTTATCCAAAAGTCATCCAGAGTAAATAGAACTACATAGGCTATAGGATAAATAGGATAAATTATCTTATTGCTAATTTTCTTGTAGGTTAAAGGTAAATATGGGGATACAGTAAACTTTAAGCGATAATCAAATATTTTAAAGCTGGTGGATATTTGATGGCTTCGCAATACCCTTCCGTTTGCATACACAACACATAAAGCGAATGACGACTTCAAACAACAAGAGGGAATATCTCGGAAATGGTTCACTCTACAAAAAAAAGTACTGGCCATAAACTGCGTGTTTTAGAAGAATGTAAATGCTTTGAACTATGGATTTTGTCCATCTTTTGCGGTTTACCAGTCATGCAAAAGTCGTCCGAAATGACGAGGACTTCCGGGGATATTCCCAGGAAAGTCAAGACATACATTTCATTTGACATAAAACATGTTAAACTTATACTGTATTAATCACAAGGGTTAGAGCCATTTTTAATAAAAACAAACTTTTCATAATTCAGGTAAGGCATGGAGTTTAATGATTTTCTGGAAATGCTTCGTGTTGCATCCGTGAAAGATGCTGTACTTAAATATCAGGTTTTGAATTTAAACTGTATTTCGTTTTTGAATTTTGCAGTTCACACACACGCACGCACACACGCACGCGCGCACACATACACACACAGACCTTTTACTATAAATTATTTTTTACCTCCTCTACTACGGATAGTAAATAGGGGAAGTATTGTATGCGACCCAAAATTCGATGTAGAGATTAGGCCAAAAATATGTTTTGAGGCCCCTGAATCCAAAAAACGCGCCCGCGCCCGCGCGTGTGTGCGTGTCTGTGTCTATGTGTTTGTGTGGTGTGTGTGTGTGTGTGTTTGTGTGTCTGCGCGCGTGCTAGCGTATGTGTGTGTGTCTGTGTGTGTGTGCGCGCGCGCGCGCGATCGCGCCTGTCTGTGAACAGCAAAGCTAAAAAAACAAAAAGTCAGTTGAAAAGCAAAGTTTGTATTTAAGTTTCATATCTTTCAAGGATGCAACACAAAGGTTTCCTAAACTACCTTCACATGGAAAATGTTTCGAAAATTTTGATTTACTTTAAAATGACTAACAATTTTTATTAAAATACCACATGTTTTAAGATATTTTTATGGGAAATGAAATATACATTTTGAATGTTCTGGCTATAGCCCAAGTAGCTCCGTTTACTCTTGGTGACTTTCGCATAGCTGGTAAATCATAATAGATAGACCAAATCTTACTATACGAAAAGTGTAGATCTCCTTAAAACACAATTTATGTGCAAATTATTTATTATTATTATTATTATTATTATTATTATTATTATTATTATTATTATTATTATTATTATTATTATTATTATTATTATTATTATTATTATTATTATTATTATTATTATTATTATTATTATTATTATTATTATTATTATTATTATTATTATTATTATTATTATTATTATTATTATTATTGTTGTTATTATTATTTATTATTATGCTTTTTTTTTCTTTTGAGTGAACTGTTTCGGAGATATTCCTTGTTATTTGTGCGAGTTTTGCATTACTTCTACTTTTCTCAAATGGAACGTCCCTACTCAGTCTTTTATCTCTTGGCCGTGCAAAGATAACGGAATTGTAAGCCTTCATATAGTGACCATGTCTAAAAGATTTGAGTATCGCCCAAAGCCTACTGTATTCTCAAATTCCCTTTGCATCTACAAGGAAATAAGCAATAAAATAATTTCTGTAAACGTTTATCTCAACTAACACGAAGAAGATAGAGGAATAAAGGTTTATAAGAATATTTAGTACAAGTATAGAGAAAGTCGTGTGAGTGCAGGAAATTCCAAAACATGCATTAACTGTGAAATCTAGGTATCGAATTTTCGGCTGGAATACAACACTTTCCCTACTCATATACGTAATAGAGAAGATAAAAAAAAGCTCACTGTCTGAAGTTATTAGTTTGTTTGTAACAGTCTTACATAATGATAAAAACTGCTCATGGGGTTGTAATAAACAGCGCTCCATTAATTAGAAGATGGCAGTAACCATGACAATAAGAAATATAGAAGTGCATAAATTATCGGCTTCAAACAGAGTTAACGCCTTGCGAGAGAGATTGGCTGTTTCTGCAAGCAAATCTAGGTATGGTCGTAAAATTGCTTTGTAAGGCACTACTGTTATAGAACATTTGATAATCTACCTATTTCAGTTTTATTTTACTTCCGTTCTTTGGCCATGACATATCTTAAGATATAAGTACCTCTTTGAAATATTCGTTAATGTAAATTAGCTCTGAAATATCCACGCTATAATCTGTAGGTCTGGTTGTTAATACCAACTGTATGTTTTGTCTGTTTTCTTTAATACTAATACTCAAGAAGTTTGCTCAGTTGCTTAATAATCTTGCTTTATATCAGTGAAAAGTCTGATTTCTTTCTCTGCTCACTCTTCTATAAAATACGTATTGTTAGAGATGTTCGGTTTTGTATCTACTTCTTAAGAGACTCTAGGGTTCAAATTGGAACTTTCTATACTGTTATTACAGGTATGAAATCATTAATTTACA
>CM060971.1:52738497-52760997 GCA_030765045.1 Tenodera sinensis | reverse complement strand
TCGGAGATGGTTTAAGAGGTCAATGACATTCCGATACCACTCTATAAATCCATAGTTTGAGCAATTAACAGGTAAACAAACGTCAGTTAATCTTGTTGCCTTTCACACCAAGCTCGTTAGGGCACCTTGCTCTTGTTCACGTATCAACTTAATCAAAAAAAGTTATTGTGATGCTAGGTCTAGAGACGTTTTAATTTGCAGTGCGCTAAACTGGTTTATTTATACTTCAATGAAGTTTATCACCTCTCAATAACGGGTATTCTGCGAGTAAATCTCTGACCAATCCAACAACGAGTACATAAATTCGCAATTTTATGGCGAAGGTTGCGCCACAGGATACAACCTCAACGTGTAAAACCGCATCTCGCTAAACTTGTTAAGCTAAATCATAAAAAGCAAACGCACAAATATCGGGCAATAGATTGCTTTAAAGATTAAGGATACTGGAATATTCACGCTAGGTTATATTTTGTATCTTAAGGGTACTCAGTGAAATTACTAAATATGTTCGAGCTCTGAGTTCAAATTAGGACAACTTGATTTATATTTTTTTGGACAGCACAGCCTAAAAGTAGTACTTTAACATAGGGCCCACGAACTAAAAGCCTTAGGATATAGCACTAGTGCGATAAAAATGTATAGGCTAGCCTGGTAGCTCAATCGGTAGAGCATCCACCTGCTATACCAAGTGTTCAGGCGTCGATTTCCTGCTGTAAAGTGGTCATTTTTCTCTAGCCTAGTTTTTCCCTATCCTTCCCAGAGTCTGGAAGTATGAATGACAGTGTGAGCGTGAGTGTGTGTGTGTGTGTGTGTGTGTGTGTGTGTGTGTGTGTGTGTATGTGTGTGTGTCTGTATGTGTGAGAGGGAGAGTGGGAGAGAGGGAGAGAGAGAGATGTAATGCACAAAAAATTCAAAGAACCAAAACCCACTGTAAATGTGTTGACTTCATTGTCTATAAGCAATATATTCCGAAGGAAAGGCCATCGATACAGCCAATGAAGTTAAGAGGGATCTAAATGAAACTATAAAAGAATTAATCAACTCCACTTTACTAACTTTGGTGTCAAGTTCAATAGCATGGAAATTACTCTTTGTATTTGTATATGATTAACAATTCGACTTGATTTATTAGGTTTTACTGATCATTATGCCCTTATACACGATTAACTTCTCATGGCACTCTCATAATTTACACTTTAACACTGAACCTCATACTTCAATTTATCCAATACGTTTAATAACGAAATCATATATTTAGAAAATGTATCATTTCGAATATAATTTTAAAATAATATGTTAGGTATATCATTAATTACTATCGTTATCGTTATCATTATCATTATCGTTATCGTTTTCACTATCACTATCACTATGATTATTATGATTATGATTATGATGATTATTATGATTATGACTGTGACTGTGACGATGACTGTGACGACGATTATTATTATTATTATTATTATTATTATTATTATTATTATTATTATTATTATTATTATTATTATTATTATTATTATTATTATTATTATTATTATTATTATTATTATTATTATTATTATTATTATTATTATTATTATTATTATTATTATTATTATTATTATTATTATTATTATTATTATTATTATTATTATTATTATTATTATTATTATTATTATTATTATTATTATTATTATTGTGATCATTCTCAATAAAAATGTATAGAGAAAACGAGCGTAAATTTTAAAAGCTAACTAGAGTTGTAATTGTTTTGGGTAGCATCATTTTAGTTCAGAGCAACACACACTCATAGCTTGTCTAGCGAAGTGAACAAACACCGTAATTTTTTTGGAGGTCTAAGTGCGTGGAAACCGACAGACACACAAAGCTACTCAGAGTAAAGCCTATTTCAGGTGTATAAATGTGAGCACAGTTTTATTTGACTGGTGAGGTTTTATAATCAAAATGGAAACAGCGAAAATATTGGAAATATTTATTTCAAAACGCTATCATCATTGTCATCGTTTCTAAATAAAACCCACGCACACTTACGGAGAGGGATCTCAGTACTCGACTGGTGGCAAAGGTGAACCAAAGGCATTGGTAGTCATTATCAAGCGGCGTGAAGCGTTGTTGCTTCAAACTGTCTATTCAACGTGTGACCTACAAAACGCTAATACAGCTTCAAAACTATACGGCAAAACCTGTGAATCAAAAATATAAGAAAGCATCTTACATCTGAAAATTCTTATTTGCTAAAACATCTCTGTTCGAGGATGTAACTGGAATAAGTGATGACAAATCCATACCTATAAAATGTTAAGATGCGTTTTTTTTTTTTTTTTTTTTTTAATCCTCTTACACCGAACACTAGCCACAGTATATTCATGGCAAACTAATTCTCATACCAATTTTCTCTCTGAATATCGTGGAACATATACTTGATTATTAGCACGTTCTTTTGTGATTACTAAGCGCGCCAATTTGTGGTTTTCTTCTTAATTTAAACTGGAATAAACTATCGGCACACTCTCTTTCCGCGGAGTACTTAATTACTTTTTGCGGGCGAATATCGCCCCATTAACAGGCATGGATTTCACTTGCACGTGCCAGACTAAAACTGTGTGTAAAGTCAATGTTTTGAATATGTATATACAAAATACCCCTCTCGCGGGCGGCCTGAGCAATCTCTTCTAACTGATTGATTCTTTCCCGGCGTTTTCCTCGCGCGGATTTTACCGACCTCATAATACCTTTTTCTCATTGGCTTAGGACTATATCACATGACGTTTTTTAACATATGACACGGAATTTTCTGCCTTACTAATAAATTGCCTTCTACTCCTATACCTTGATGTCCCAATATGGATAACAATTGTACAAGACGTTCATCCCTTAACGAAGTGTAGAGATTTTACGCCTGCACTACAATATCTCGCCGCTTTGCAGCTAAAAGACGAGTTTTAAGCCTTCCTGTCTAGCGAGGAATATTTTAACATGGCAAATACTCTCTATATCAAAAGTTAACAATTACGAGGGCTGTCCCAGAAGTATCCAACCTGACGTATAGATAACTGTTTTTGTTTCAAACAAATGAAGCACAAGTCCTATAAAGCTTAAATTTGTTTGACAATGCTACGTTGTTCAGTATTTGTTTGGCAGCCTTCAATAAAAAATGGTCTCTGCGAATTCGTAAACATGGATAAAACTGGTCATCGTTATTTGATACAATTCTTTCATCTGTAAGGTCTTGCTCCAACTAACCGCTAATATCAAAGATGAGCTCGATTCTACCCAGTGGAAGTCTGCTCCTTCGTTTTCAACGGTAAAATATTAGGTGGCAAAGTTTAAGCTGCCAACACGAACATTGCAGCGGCCGACCAAATGAGGTTACCACTTCAGAGGTTGTAAATAAAATCCACAAAATGATATTGGATCACCGTCGAATCAAAGTGTGCGAGTTAGCAGACATTGTAGGCATTTTAAAAAGAGCTGTACATCATATACTGAGTGAAAATTTAGACATGAGAAAGCTGTGCGCAAGATGGATGCCGCGTTTGTTCACAATGGAATAACAACGGCGTCGTGAGGATGCTTCAGTAGAGTGTTTGGCAATGTTTCACCACAATAAGGCTATGTTTTTGTGGACTCATAGCCATGAATGAAACATGGGTCCATTACTTCATACCTGAGACGAAGGAACGATCAAAACACTGAATTGAAAGGGCAGAATCGACTTCAAAGAAGCCGAAGGCAGTTGCATCTGCAGGCAAAGTCATGGCGTCATCTTTTTGGGATTTATGTGGGATAATTTGCGAACTTTTTGCAGCGTTTGAGCGATGAAATCGAGCAAAACCGGCCGCATCTAGCGAAAAAGAACATTTTGTTTTAAGACAATATACCAGTTCACACATCCATTATCGCCATGGCCAAAAGTAATCAGTTACAGTTGCGATTTCCAGTACAATAATATGTTACATACGTCTATGAAAAGGATATCTATTATAAACTACATCTTAAAAGTCATTTACAAGTCTAAACAACAGTCTATTTGGAAGACCCGATCCAGGATGTGTACAAAAACACGTGCTTTCCCAGGCAGCAATGATTTTCCATTTCAGCACTTTTCGCTCACTTCTATATATATAAGGATTTATTTGTTTCGCATTATTTTGCTTACTTAACCTTTATTTTAAGTACTCTCCCTTCTACATTCAAAGAACGTTATTCATTTTTAAAGTGCATCTGGAGGAAGCAGAACGCTATATTCATAACGGAAGTACTGTACAAAATACATTAGGCATTGTTCGTGACAGACGAGCACCGTTAGGTGATAAATTATGTTTGCTTACTGAAACATTGGCTATAAAGATAAGAGTAGCATAAGAGATTTAACATGTTGGCTTTCCGAAACAGCAACCTAACGCTGCAGAGAACGTATAAAATAGTTAAAAAATACAGAGAGACCAAAAAACATAAGAACCGCTGCGCGGTGTTTTTCCACTGCGCAGACGGAAACACGATAACAGCAGCTGATGTGTGCAAGACTTGTTTTTCTCTGCTCTGAAAGTGCAGTATAGAGCTGACTTGTGGTTGATTGATGTTACCAGTGTGCTTTATTATATAACTACGGCACATGCTCTTCAAGCAGGTGATCCTGTAATTAGGCGCACATTTTATGAGTGGAGGCTTAATAGTGTATACAATGGCGAAATTGACCCACATTTAATATTTTTCACGGACGAGGCCTGGTTCCACCTTCATGGAGCGTTTGCACAAACATTTCCTTGGTAAGTAAAGACTTTAAATTCAATTTTAAAAATGTTGCCTGGTTTCATCCGCAGTGTGCTGTGTCAGCGGCAGGTGGCAAAGAGCGCCGAGGACCCGTACAGACATAAAACAGCGCAGCCGGTTCGAAGTCTTTTGGATCACCCGTTAAAAAAATAAATTAGGGGTTCCCATTAAAGAAATATCTTATTTTAAATTCTCATGAATTTTCTATTCGTTATTTTGTAAACTAATTCATCAAAAACATATTCATCTATCTGCTTCATATCAATCAAGATACACATTTTCACAAACGGTTGTAATGCACATTTCTATGGCAGATCGCCATAGTGATGACTAAGATACGATTTTATATATTACTACGAAAAGCAGGGAATACATTTACCGCTTGAAAAAGTGTATTTGAAAATTTAAATCAATAATATCGGTTATCTGGGAAATGATTAACTCAGCAAAAGATCATATTTGACATGTAATACGTGCTTTAATGGTATCTACATTTCTGTGTAGTAATATTTTGATAATCCAAAATTCAAATGTATACCTTGAAAGTCAGAAAATTCAAAATATACATTTTATTTCTCATGAAAATATCTTAAAGTATTTTCATAAACATCGTTAGAGGCAATTATGAGAAAATAAAACACATTGAAATGTTTCCAACTAAAAGGTAGTATAGCGTAAGAGACTTCTGAAAATCTTTGTCGTATCCTTGGAAGATGTTAAACTTAATACTGTTTGCTTTTTAGCCGAATTATTCTCGTTTGTGGGTTTTCTGTTCACACACACACGCAGATATTTTTCTTAGATTCAAGGGTGCATCAAATCATGTATTTCTGGTGAAATTTCTATATTAAATTTTTGGGCGGAATGCAATACTTCCCTTACTTACTATATTTTGTAGAGAGAGAAGAAAGTAAGTACATAATCAAGCACAGGGACGTGCAGTAATCATGAACAATAAATAAAACAGTAAAATATACACAGTGTTATTGTATTAGTTACACTATGTGATTAATTTAACATTGTTGCCTCTCTGAAAATATAATACATAAGGCAGTAAAATACATTCAATAATGTATTGTGCTTGTTACACCATGAAATTAATTTGACATTAAGGTCATTCTCTGATCCCTGACTTCAGTGCCCTTTATATGTAGGTAGTATTTTGAACTAAGGCTCGAATTTCTTTTATTGGCTACAATGTTTCTTTTTAGTTCTGACGTACATACCCTATGGGATTCAAAATACATACAATGATGAGGGAGCAGTCTAGCGCCTACATGGCCGTGCTTAGCAGCATGCGTTTTATGTTTACTGTACATTTCTTTTATAAGCTCTTGCAGCTGTGATACTGTGTTGGTAGTGGCCTATTTTACCATCCACTTGTAATAGAACGTTCAACGTCGCCAGCACTGTGTACAGCCACTTGCAAATGTTTTCCTACGCACGAGAGGAAAGAGACGAAAATGTTTCTGATGAATTACTTGCGCCTAATCCGTCCGGTTCAAAGACGGCTTCAGCAGAGGTATTTACTTTTGTGTGTGTTCCTGTGATGTTTGGTCGGCGGGCAGCCAACAAGAAGTCAAGAAATTAATATAAGAAATAACATTACTATTCATATTCAATCAACTATTCCATTAAATAAACCAATTTCAATGATTGGAATTAATATAAGACGAATAATGGTTCTTAATCAGTTGATTGATAATTTTATTTTATAAAAAAATGAATAAACAAAATCAGCACATTATTTTCTGTACGTATTTAAACAATTAACATTGCTTTTTTGTGTTAGCATTAATGGCGTATAAGAAAAATAATAATAATAATAATAATAATAATAATAATAATAATAATAATAATAATAATAATAATAATAATAATAATAATAATAATAATAATAATAATAATAATAATAATAATAATAATAATAATAATAATAATAATAATAATAATAATAATAATAATAATAATAATAATAATAATAATAATAATAATAATAATAATAATAATAATAATAATAATAATAATAATAATAATAATAATAATAATAATAATAATAATAATAATAATAATAATAATAATAATAATAATAATAATAATAATAATAATAATAATAATAATAATAATAATAATAATAATAATAATCCATTCGAAAAAAGTATAAATATTGCAAAACTCATACAAATAACAAGGAATGTCTCCAAAACGGTTTACTCTGCAAAAAAAGCATTTGTACATAACGTGTGTTTTACCGGGATCTACATTTATGTATAGTAAGTTGTCTATCTCTTAAGGTATAGCACTGATGCAAAGTTCATCAACAGTAAACAGGACTGCATAAGCTATAACCAGAAAATTCTAAATATATATTTCGTTTGCCATGAAAATATCTTAAACATATGGCAAAAATAAAATTTTTCCATGTAAAGAGTAGTGTAAGGTACAGGGATTTTCTTCAAAATTTTTGTGTGCATTTCTGAATATATTAAATTTAAATACTAACTTTGGTTTTTGACCAACTTTTCGCTTTTGAGTTATGCTATTCACAGGCAAACACATACACACTCACACCACGTACACAGGGAAACAAACACACACACAACACAACACACACACACACACACACACACACAAACACACACGGACCTTTTTGTAAAAATGCCATCCCCCACTTCACGTAGTAGAAAAAGTACAAACTCGTAACTTAGTACCAAAATGTTCAAAGTAGAGACGATTTGAATTTTGGGGAACATTTCTAACCCTAAAATAACATTGTTTTTTTATTTTTTTAAACATTTCATTTGGGCTGGAAAGGGTTAATTACAGCTCGTAAATACTCCAACCTAGGTGTATACACGCACCAGTACCCAATGGTGGATCCAATACTGCTAAAACAGAGATGAGTGATTGTACTTTAGTTTAATTTCAGTAAGAGCTTTTTCACCAACTGGATGGAAATGAATACCACCACATTAAGCACAGAGGATAATTAGCGAGTGGAAATGCTAATGTACACTTCAAATACAAGGGTTTAATACCGTTAATAGTTCAGACAATGAGCTAATGTGCCCGGCTGGCAACGCAGTATAAGGGAAGGCGGGGCTAACATTCAGCGCAGCCTCTACATGTTATTATCTCAACAGCATTGTTACAAGTTAACTTCGAGTTTCCATCTTCGAGATTATATCTGGCTAAATTCTATATTTGGAAGTGTCACTTCACAGTTCAGGAAAAATGAAAAATCTGATGTGTTGCAGTCACATGACTTTCTCTACTTTTGCACTAACCATTCTTACAAACACTTATTCCTATATCTTCTACGTGCTAGTTGACATAAACATTAGCAGAAATTCTCTGATCTTCTTGTAGGTATAAGGAGAATATGCGAATATAGTAGGCTTTGAGCGATAGTCAAGTCTTTTAAAGCTTTGAGATTATGTTCCCTTTGCACGGTTAACATATAAAAATGAATAACGAGGTTCCATTTAACGGAAGTGTAAGTTCTCCAAAACTTACACATATAACAAGGAATATCTCCGAAACGGTTCACTCTACAACAAAAAATTATCCAGACATAAATTGTGTGGTTTAGCGAGATCTACAGTTGCTCTATCTATTACGATTTGACAGTTATTCAAAAGTCATCGAGTAAATAGGACTTCATGGGCTATAGCTAGAAAATTCAAAATATACATTTCATTTGCCATAAAAAATCTCTCAAACATATGGCATTTTAATAAAAATCGTTAGAACCATTTTCCATAAAATCAAAATTTTCGAAAAAATTTCCGTGTAAAGGGTAGTTTAGGGTTGATCAATTTTCTTCAAAATCTTCCTGTCTCATGCTTGAAATACATTAAACTTAAAGGGGTGATGTAAATTTCCTCCCAGGGTACTGTTTGTCTTTTCACAAGTACGTAAATTGCCTCTCAGATACCTGAGATGATGTACGTAAATTTCCTCCATGTCACATTCGTAAATCCGCCAGTAAATGGATTTCGTCTGGAATTACTTCTTCAAGATATATTTTTATCCTGACTGAAGTACTGAAGGAAATACAAAGCGACACAAGCTCAGAAGTGTAGGCAAACGAAATAAACATGCTCTTACGAAATAAATATTTTTACAAAATAAAATATTAGCATTTCGACAAGGAATTATAACTAGACTTCGGTTTTTAAGGGCTGTTTCTTTTAAATTGCTACCAGTTAAAAAATGACGCGTGTTTTAACATCTTAAGTTTTATGTTTTTCACCACATTTTTAACCATACCAGTAGTTTGGATCTTGCATTACTGACAGTCCTAAGTCTGCAAATGTAGTTTATGAATATCAACCAATAACTACTTGTTTAAGAAGCCATTAAAACAGGAGCATTCATGTCTAGCTCGAAACACTTCAGTTAACAGTGGCGGACTGGAAGTGAAGGAAAAATACCCATGTGAATGGGGGAGGCAATTTACGTTCTTTTTATACTTGGGGAGGCAATTTACCGATGTCGAACTTTGCCAACTTTGGCTGCTATCTGACTTTTCGTTTTTTATTTATTCTGTGCACAGACACGCACACGCACACGCACACACACACACACACACACACACACACAAACGCGCGCGCACACACCTTTTTCTAAAAATGCTTTTTTGGCTTTAGGGGGCCTCAAAACATATTTCCGGTAAAATCTCGGCATGGAATTTTTGGGTGGATTACAGTACTTCCTCTGCTTTACGTAGTAGAGAAAGTAAAAAGGGGAATAACGACTTCCCACTTCAGTAAAGTAAGAGTATCGGAAATTTCAAAAAACCACAATGAACATTGGGTAATTTAATCAAGATTGATAAGAGGTATTTTTGAGGATATGGGAAATTTATCGGTAATAGCGTTGGGAGTATAGACATTTTTTAATGTGTTGCAGGCTTAGGAGATACAATTTTTGTGCTAACTCATTGGAAGACTTAAATTTAATCAGTTTTACACCGAAATACCCAGTTTACTTAGTTAATGAATATAGAAGGGTTTTGCAACAACAATGATGATGCTAATTAATAATAACATTACGAAAAGCGTTTAAATTCTTGTATGTCGCATTCATATGACTTTGTATACCCAGCGTTATTGAAACTATTCTTACTTCGCGGTAATCGAAAAATAAAAATAAACAGAAAATCTCGACTTAATACTTGCAAAAATGAACAAAGTACTTCTAAAATTCAAACCAAGAAAATGAATGTCTCGGAAATGATAAATAGAACAATAATTTAAGAGGTGGAATCAGGACTGAAAAAGTCAATGCCATAGCCGGGATATGAACCACGGATCATCCGCTTATCGAGTGGCTGCTTTAGCCACTAAGTTACAGTAGCCAACTTGCCAGTGCGACATTAAATTCCCCAGCCGATTCGTACTTTTACCGGTTAGACCACAAGGGAATCTCACATCAGAGATAAATACCCCAAGGGCGACTTACAATTATTTTATGTCCCGGGTTTAAGTAACCTTTAGGTGGTAATTATATTTATTTATGTCAACAAGCTTTCTGCTGGTGTTTTTAAACAGACAAGCCGTGTGTGGGCAAAGTTTAAGATAAGCGGAAGATCCGTGGTTCAAATACCCGCTAAGGCATTGAATTTTCCAGTCCTAAGTCCACCTCTTAAACTTTGCCCACACGCGGCTTGTGAGTTTAAAAACACCAGCAGTAAGCTCATTGTCATAAATAAATATATGTTAGACAATATCTAACTGCACAAAACTATTGATCTCGCTAAAGCAAACTATTTGTCAAATATTTGAGAAGAGATGATAATTAACCATTTCCGAGATAGTCCTTGTTATTGGTTTATATTTTCCAATAGTTAATGTTTTCTCAAGCGTGAATTCTTACTCGCGTTTTTTTTCCCCTGGTCATGGAAAGGGAATAAAATTTCAAATCCATCACATGGCGATTGACTCTTAAAATATTTTACTGAGTCTTAAACCTACTATAGTCCCTTTTTCCATTATAGGTACACGATTTATACAGAAGAATTAGCTTCTGTCAGTATAGTTTGTTGAGAAATTAATGTGAATATAAAGTTTCAGATTTTTGTATCCATCTACGGAGTCTCAAAATGTGTATTTCTAGCGACATTTTATAATATGCCATCTTTAACATCAAAGGCCATATAGGCGGCTTTTAACGTATTGGAGCAATTGCTCAACAACAATGGTGTTCATTCGTTTAGCGGTGGTTTTGATCTTTGGGTTTCTATTAACTTCACACTTCATTCATACTTCCAGACCCAAGGGAGGATGGGAAATAATCCTAGTTAAAGAAACATTCCCACCTCCAGGCGGGAATCAAACCCGGAACCCTTTTCACAGCTCCCGGTGCTCACCGACTATTTCGATTAGTTTAATATTCGCCTATTGTTCTCCTTTATTCTCTGTATAGAGGCAAGCTTGTTTTCCTTGTTAAGGATATATTATTTTGAATATTATTTTTACCTTTATTACTAGCTCTTACCGATATTAGATTAGTATATAATTCTGGCTGCATCCACAGGGGTCTCTGTCTAGGGGATATGAGAATGGCGATTACAAGGTACCCTAGCTGAGCAGAACATTACTTCCACTTACTGGTGTTTTGCTCCTCACTGTAGCTTTTCTATCTGACCTTATGACCTTATCTTGGTCATCTCTTGTTCTATTAGGGTACCCGTGGGCAAGGGAGTCTTTATTTTTCCAACCTTTCCATTTCTCTAATTTCTCTATAACCTCTTAACCCCTAAATGCTGACCTGTCATGGCATGTAATACGTCCTCTGATTGGTAAGGATGTGAGAGCAATGTGAACGCCAAAACGTAAAAATATGGTGCTCTCTAAAAAGCAGTTATTTTACTGCTAATTCTGTCCAATATAAATTATGAAATATGACACGAGGGGTAAAATATTCCGCAGTTAAAATAGTTCCCCATTCGGATCTCTGGGCGGGGACTACATCTCGAGAACCAAAACATTATTTTAATAGAAGATCTAACATCAGAAATCAGAATTTTTCAATGGAACACAGGTGATCTCACACAAGCAAAAAGAATAGAGCTCAATAAAATTGTGTTTGACAGTAACATACATATATTTCTCATTTAAAAAGAAAATCTAACAAATGACCCATTTAAATACTTCAATTTTACTGTATTGTTACTTAACCTACTACAGATAGGTAATGGAATATTAGAGTAAAAAAGGATATTAAAACCTTCTTTCAAATTGTTAAAGAAATGGATAACGCAGATAAATCCGAATTAATAAAGTGAAATTTTTGGGATAACAAAACACATCTACATTTAAACAGTATTTAAAATTCTCCCAGGAATGAACCAGTTCTCTCATTTATTGACCAATTAAATAAAACAATTGTAATTGGGGATTTCAATGCCCATTCCAAAAGATGGGGTTATGAAAAAGTGGATTCTATAGGGAAGATAGTGGAAAAATTGTTGAATACCACAACCTTTTTACTGATTTATAATAAACAAGATTCCACAACCTTCATACATTACTCTGGAGCAGGCAGTAACCCAGACCTCTTGTTAGATACAACAGATATTGTTTCAAAGATAGAAAACCAAGTTATAGAAGACCCAAGTTGTAACAGAAGTAATTTCCTATATAAAACTAGATAATACAAATGTTAGTCAACACCATATGAATCTATATTGGAACTTCAAAAAAGCAGATTAGAATAAATATAAAACTGAACTGGAAAATAAATTTAAAGAATAACTAAACTCACAGCTACATGACCAACCACACCATATGAACAAAACTTTCTGTAAACTCATCCAAGGAAAAAAAATATCCTCGTGGAAGAATAAAAAATGTCAAACCCTTTTGGAACCCTCAGTTAGAAGAACTGAAAAAGCACAAATATGGCGAAAGAAATGTGCCTCAGTAAAAAAAGAAATTAATACAGCTGAAAAGAATCACTTTAATACTTCTTATAAAAAATGGATGACAGGACAGATGGTGATAAAGCCCATAAGTTCATAAAAGTGTAAAGGACAGTAAAGAAAAACATAGCATACCTAACATGCACAAGAATAAAATATTGACAAATTATGCAGTCATAACCGAAACGATTAATATTATGCTAGTTCACATAAAGTAACAAGAAATAATAAAAAGGAACGTAAACAATTTAAGAAAGTTTTGAAACAAAAAAGAGAATGTGATCCTAACACTCAACACAATATCCTTTTTTTTTTTTTTTTTTTTTTTTTTTTTTTTTTTTTTTTTTTTTTTTCAAAATTTTAGTATGCAGAAATGAGCATTGCAAATAATAATCTAAAAAAACAAAAAGTCTCCTGGACCAAATAACATACATCCAGAGTTCATAAAGAACCTTGGTAAAACAGGAAAACAACTACTAAAACTGCAGTCTATCCCGGAAAACCACTGTACCTGCCGAATGACGAAACGCAGTAACTGTCCCAATCTTGAAGAATGATAAAGGAGCATTAGAAATGAAAAATTACAGACCAATAGCTCTTACTAGCATAATAGCAAATGTGATGGAAAAAATGGTGTCAAACAAGTTTCTAGAATCACAAAATTTAATATTCCCATGTCAAGCTGGCTTCAGAGAGCTGCACTTTACAAATGAACAAGTCTTACTTCTCAGTCAAGAAATCAAAGACTCCTTCAATACAAAAGAAGATAATGTATTTGTTGTTATTGATTTCCAAAGTGCATATGATTCTATATGCAGAACAAAACTACTAAGGAAAGGAACAAAATAAGGATACAAGGTTCAGTGTGTTCATGGCTATGTCATTTCCTAACCCCAACGCTTTATTGCTACCAGATATGGAAGGGATATATCGAAATATAAACAAGTACACCATGTTTGAGAGGTTAGTTTGTTGGCATAAGTAAGTAAATAATAATAAGTACATCGTGGCTTACCACAAGGTGCAGTGCTCAACACAACACTTCTTAATATATTCATTAACGATCTGCCACAACAAATACAAGAATCAAGCGTGAAGTTTGCACTATTTCTAATGACTTAGTAATGTTGACTTCAAAACCAATAAACAAAAGTACAGAACTAGAAAAAACCATGCAACAATCCTTAACCAACCAACAGAAGTGGACCAAAATAAATTTAATGACTTAATACAACAAAATCAAACTACCAAATACTTTCACTAAGGAAAAATTAACATTAAAAATAGAACTAAATTTTGATGGTTAACAACTACCAGAAACAAAGGAAGTAATATATTTGGGAGTTATACGAGTTTGATACCAAACTTACATGGATCAAACATATAGAAAATGTAATACAAAGAGCAGAAAGGCGCCTTTCACTATTAAAACGTCTAACAGGAATGAAGTGGGGATGTTCCAGAGCAACTCTTAACACGACATACAATAAAATTGAAATCTCTCAAAAGCAAAGTCTGAGACTTATTACAGGTGCTATCAAAGCCACACCATTATCATCTATGGAAATGCTAACCAACCAATACCCCAATGAATATGAAACAGAAAACAACGGCTCTTATTCAACACGAAAAGTTGATCTGATTCTCATTCCATACGTGCAACAAGAGAAATTACACGTACACTAAAGACATAGGAGAGCTTTCTTTCCAAAATTCAAGATATCAAGAAGAATGTAGACCTTCCTAATTCAAAGGAAACTTCATATCTAAAGTCAATCCGACACATACATTAGACATTACATATTATTTACACCTGTCACAAGAAGATAAGAAAAGTGATACTCCAACTAGTGTTCTAAAATTATTGGCATTAGAGACAATCCATACTAGATTTCCAGAACACGAATGGCTCCATATTTATACTGATGGATTACTGATATCAAACAAAGATGGAGCAGGGACTGGAGTCACATGTCACCTCTTTTCTTATTACAAATCTTTAAGTTATGGAACTACAAACTTTGATGGAGAAATTGAAGCAATTCGAATGGCCCTACAAAATCTTTTGTATAGAATTTCACATTTTCATCAAGCAGTTATTCTCTCAGATTCCAGGGCAGCAATTATAGCAATTACTTCCAAGTTGTCATAAAAAAGCCAAACAATTATATAATGTTGGAAAATCCTTACCCATCTAACCGCATCTCAAAAACACCTAGTCTTCCAATGGATACCAACTCACTGTGGACTGAGTGATTATGACATAGCTGATTTTCTTGCAAAAAACGGTACCAACAATGTACAGAAATCTATAGTTAATCGACCATTTTATGGAGCTAAAAGATTAGTCAACTCTGCATTCAGAAAAACTATTGCAAAATATTACTATGAAAAATCAAAAGAATAAAAGATGGGAACCACCATTCAAACAGCTACTCCTGGGTATCCTCGAAAAACGGCAGTTGCAACCTTCTGGTTGATTACAGGACATTATCTGGCAAAACATTTAAACAGAATTGGGATATATTCTTCACCACTCTGTCCTCTATGTGATCTGCAAAAGGAAATGGACTAAGACAACCTTCAAATATGCCCGGCCACTTCTAGCCCCCCATCCATCAGTGAAAAATATTGGAGAACAAGAGGATTAATGACTTCATTGTCAGAAATCCAACATTAGCCAACAACAGCACCATAATTCTGGATCCTAGAAAATCTAACTTTTTCCTTGATGCACAATTTTATATTTTTGTGAAAGGCAATTTATTTTTCCAAGTTTTAAACACACCGTATTTTGTATTATTTTTGTAGATTTTGAACTACTGTTCTTCCTTATCAACTGTTCCATTTTGTAAACGTTTATATCCAAATAAATATACTATAAACCTTGTTATGTTTCATAACTGTTTATCGCTTCAGCTTACTCCACTTGTTACACACTTCCTAATTCACATATTTTTCTTGAGAAAAGCAACTTGAACACTCGGTGCACAGCCACCGTACGTCCATTCTCTCTTAACTAGCTTAAGTGAGGAGACAGTTGACAACAGATTCATTGTTACTGTAACACAGTTTGAATAGTTGCACTCCTGCAACACGTTTTTGTACTGTCCGGCTTCTCATTGTGACTTCAAAGAGCATGTGAGGTAGGTTCACTCCGTTTTAAAAAGTGCAAGAGCATAACGTGCGGCTTCAATTAAAGTGAACAACCTGTTTCTGAAGTCACGTTGAACAAGCTAGTTAGGGCGTAGCACTAGTTACATATATACTACATGTGTATGTGTGTTTGGAATACAGGCTCTTGTCCTTTTTTGGGCGATGCTGTCCACATCACATTTTTATTCCATTTGTTTCCTCTACCTAAGACAGTTGTCGAGTAGCTTTAGATGCTTTTGTTATTCTGTGACATATATCGAAACAACGGGTTTATTTTGTTAAACTATAAAAATCTTATTCGTGCACTCGCTCTTGTAAAAGTTATTGTTAAGGGAGGACATTGGTAAGAAAAATAATATCACATGGAAAAAATATTTATAACTCCTGCATTTTCTAACTTCGAAAACTGGAACTTGGCATGAAATTACTAATGTTTACTATTGCCATAGCCGGGATTTAAAGCACGTATCTTCCGCATCGAGCGGCTGCTTTAACCAACTTGCCAGTATGACATTAAATTTCCCAGCCGATCTGTACTTTCCCGATAGATCACAAGGAAATCTCACATCAGAAATCTCTGCTCAGTTAATGCCAAACCTTTTTAAAGAGGAAGTAAATAGGGGGCACCACAAGTAACATTCATTGTTATTTAAATTATTTGTTGATACTTGGAGTGATGATAGAATTAGAGTACAATCACAATATTGTAAACTATGTTTAATAAAAAAATCAATTTTTTAGAAATTTTACCTGCATCTAACCTTAAAACGCTTATTCTTCTATTTACTTCATGTTAATCTAGAGTCTAGACAAACGTTTGTGAAATGGTTTTATTACCTATTTCATTTAGGTACAATGGGAGTAGGTGAATGCAGTAGACTTTCAAACTATAGTCAAATCTTCTAAGGGCTGGTCATTATGTGATAGCTTTGACATTTCATTCTGTTTGCATTTGCAGGACATAAAGAACGAATAACGACTTTCCATTTGAGGAAAGTATTAGTACTTCAAAGTTCCAACAAGGAATATCTCGGAAATGATGCACGGCACAAAAATATTTTACATAAATTGCGTTTTAATGAGATCTATATTTTTGTGTAGTAAGATTTTATCTATCTCTTACGGTTTATCGGTTAGGCAAAAGTCATCCCCCTTTTTCAGAATTAACAGAGAAGGATTTTGCCTTTTTTTAACAAAACTCTGCAACAGCTCATACGGTCAGTCTTTCGATGAGAATAATTGAAAGCGTATTTCAGGGCAGAATGATTGGTAGAGATTTGAGGCCCCCTCGGTCCCCCGACCTAACCCCCTGCAATTTCTATGTTTGGGGCCAACTTAAAACATAAACTGTAAAAGACAGACCTACACACCTTGGAAGAAACAATAATACATCCACCAGGAAATTGAGAGCATTTCTCAACGTGAACTACGGCGAGTGATGGATAGTTTCCTAAAGAGTTGCCAAAAATGTATGGACAACGACAATGGCCACTTTCAGTATCTCCTTTCATAAAGTTGGTAAGTAAAGTTTTAAAATGCGTCTTTGTATGGTAGCGGCAGACGGCAACGAGCGCCGAAGACGGCGACAGCCAAAACATCGCGCAGCCGGTCCGAACGATTTTTGCTTCCCTGGTAGGTTTCCACAACAGAACGTGGCACAGTGGCACTCAGGGAAGATTGATATTTCAGGCAAGGTGATGTTAATATCATCTTAAAGAAAATTATTTTTCCCCAGCCACCACTACATAGAATATCCTACATGACAAAGTATTGCGCACGGAGAGAAATACAATTATTATCATATGAATCACTACAGATCTGCATACAATGGGCAACCTGTTGAGTAACTCAACCGATGTCTGCATCTCGACACCCTTTCGGTTTGTGCACTGATTCATAAACAACTATCTTAAACCAACTTCTTCACCTGTCGACAGCCATTACCTGTTCTTCTTCTAGACCTTGGCAGTGGCCATACTGCTTTAAAAATTGCATGTGTTAAACTCGCATTGTTTTCTACACTCTTGTACTCAGTTACTTCTATCTACCTCATGTTAGCCGAGATAAACAATCTAGATATTACCTTATTGCTCATTTTCGTATAGGTAAAGAGGAACATGGGAATACGGTAGGCTTCAAGTGCTAGTGAAATCTTTTAAAGCTGGTTGCTGTATGATCCTTTGAAATGTCGTCTTTGCTTGGCCAAGATATTAAAACAAATCTAATCTGTTGCACTCTCATGACTTTCTCTACTTTTGTACTAAGTATTCTTACAAACTCTTATCCCTCTATCTTCTTCACGTTAGTCGAGCTATTGCTAACCTTCTTGCAGGTGCAAGGGAAATATGGGAATACAGTAGGCTTTGAGCGATAGTCAAATCTTTTAAAGCTTTAAAATTCCGTTCTCTTTGCACGACCAAAAGATAAAAGGGTGAATAACGACCTTCTATTTGAGAAAACTTTAGGTAACGCAAAAATCACACAATAACTAGGAACATCTCCGAAAAGGTTCACTCCATACAACAAAAGAAATGCGTTCTGACATAACTTGTGTGTCGTTAAGATCTACATTTTTGTATACTAAGATTTCGTGCATCTCTTACGGTTTTCGAAAAATGTTCGTGTTGCATCCTTGAAAGATATTAAACTTAAATACCAACTTTAGTTTTTAACCATCTTTTCATTTAAGACACGCACATACACGGACGTTTTTCCAAAAATGCTATTTTTTTAAAGATTCGAGAGGCCTGAAAAACATATATTTCCTTTGAAATCTGGACATCGAATTTTTGGGTCGAATTCAATACTTTCCCTACTTACCTACTATACGTAGGCAAAAATAAAGAAAACATATGTAGAAATGTGGAGAATCTTATGCTAAATTTCTGAAAGTTACTAAATTTAAACCTTATGCAGACAGGAATGGCATTGTCGTGGTTAGATTATTTCATCTATTATACTAAAGCAGGGCTAGACAACTGGTGCTCTCTGAGAGCAGCCCGTTCACGGTATTGCACTTATTAAAAAAATAGGTTACGGTCCCTCGTGCTATTCCGCCAGTTGACCTGCGCGAAAGATTTATCGGTCCTTGATTCTTGAATAATAGTTTTCCCCCCTAAGGGAAGAGGTTAATGAGTTAATAAGAGAAGAGCTATATATAGAAGACAAAATTAAAACAAATAACAAGAAATGGACAGAACATTTAATGAGGATGAGTGAAGAAAGGATACCTAAGAGGACCTTTCTATATAATCCAAGAGGAGCACGAGATGTTGGCCGACCTCGCAGAAGATGGACTCCACTGATGACTTTGCCGGAACGGGCTGCATAGCCTAAACCATGCAGAAGAAGAAGAAGTAGAAGAAAAAGAAGAAGAAGAAGGGAAGAGGTTAAAGCGAGTCAAAATGTCCTTCCTTGACAACGCTAATTGATGACCCATCATCTAGGAAACTATTTAAGATAACTATCTGGATTGTTCAAGGCAAGTTTAGTAGTACATTTATAACTGACGGATGAAGCAAAATCAATTTTTATTCATTAGAAGTGGAGTTATGATATTTTTAACATTATTCCTATATGTTTATTGAAAAATAATGGTTCTTAAATGTTAATAAATAGTTCTGAATAAAAGACGCAAATATCTTTTCATTTTTAGAAACCTTTTTGAGCTGCAAATGTGGGGTAAAAATTTCAACACTCCTGTCACTTAGTTTACAAGATAATGGGACTTTTGTGTAGAAAATTGAAGTACCTTTCAGAAATTGGAGATAAACAATTGAGAGCACCTAAAAACAATACGCAGTTATTTTCAATAAAAACTAAAAACTGTTTAAAATTAGCTTACCTCTATGATAGTTATACAAAAATCTAACATGTCGCAGTCACATGACTTTCTCTACTCATGTACTAACCATTCTTACAAACTCTTATTCCTATATCTGCTTCGTATTAGTTAAGATAAACATTTGTACAATTTATCTTATTGCTTATTTCCTTTGTAGGTGCAAGGGGGATATTAGAATACTGTAGGCTTTGAGCGACAGTCAAATCTTTTAAAGCTTTTAAATTGCATCCTCTTTGCACGGTTAACATATAAAAAACGAATAGCGATGTTCCATTTGACAGAATTATAAGTTCTCCAAAACGTACGCAAATAACGAGAAATACCTCGGAAATGCTTCACTCTAAAAAAAAATATTGAGACATAAATTGTGTGTTTTAGCAACGTCAACAGTTTTTGATAGTAAGATTTGCTCTAACTCTTACAGTTTACCAGTTATGCAAAAGTCATCCAGAGTAAATTTTTATTTTAACAAATATATCTAATTGTATATATAATCACAAAAAAGTTGTTTTGTGTTCGCTAAACTGTAATCGGGTGGGATCACCGCCACACCAGTAACCCAAACAGCTTTTAGGAAGCGAAGTAAAACAAAACGTAGAAAAGAAATACGGCAAAACCACAGCAGCGAACTGAACCACTTTTTGCCCACAAGTATGCCGGCAGCTAGATAAAAAATGAGTTCATTACACAAGTGCGGTTAGCTAAGATCCACATTTAACGGAGAGTTGCATTAGCAACGGAAGAACAAAAACAGGTATTTGACCTCTCATAGACACTTAGTAAGGGCATACAGAATACTGTCCCTGCTTTAGAGGGACCGAAAGAATCTGTTATTTTATTTCTAAAGCTCAAAGCTCAGTGATAAGAAATTTTGTATGCTTTAAACCTACAGCCACCCAGCGCGGACAAAAATAGCCCGTACATTTATTTTATTAAAAAAAATCTTATGTGTGGCACTCACATGACTTTCTCTACTCTCATACTAACCATTCTTAGGAACTCTTTTTCTTCGATCTTGTTCCTGTTAATAGAGACAAACATTTGCAGAAATTATCTTATTGCTCGTTTTCTTGCACGTGCAAAGGGAATACGGATAGTATCGCTTTGAGCGATAGTAAAATCTTTTAAAGCTTTCAAATTCCATTCTCTTTGCACGGTTAATAGCGATGTTCCATTTGACAGAAGTATAAGTTCTCCCAAATTTACACAAATAACGAGGAATATCTCCGACATGCTTCACTATACCAAACAATTTATTTAGACATAAATTGTGTGTTTTAGTAAGATCTACATTTTATACTCTAAGATTTGGTCTATCTCTTACGGTTTACCAGTTATGCAAAGCTCACCCGTAATAAATACGACTACACCGTCTATAGCCAGAAAATTCAAAAGTTTAAATTTTCTTTTCTTTTTCTATTTATTTAACTTAATCTTAATTGTGCGGTCATATTGTGACGGAGCTGTTTAGGAGATACCTCACAGACCAGTTAGCCTTCAAGGTACCATACCATCCAGTTTCGGCAAGTGTACACAGAGGGATCAGTGCAGGGCAACTGAATCTGTACTTGTAATAGGCAACATTAGAGTGCCATCCAGTCTATCTGCTTTCAGTATCTGCGGATAGATTCCAAAGCAATCACTATTACCATCTATTTTTCATTGTTACTTTCTGTACTACGTACAGTAAAGTGGAAGAAGTATTATATTCCACCCAAAAATGTTATGTCGGGATTTCACCGGAAATATATGTTTTGAAGCCCCCTGAATCCAAGATGAAGCAGCTTTAGAAAAAGGCGCGCGCGCGCGCGTGTCTCTGTGTCTGTGCTTTTCAAAAATGAAAAGCCGGTTAAAAACCGAAGTTGGTATTTCAGTTTAATGTCTTTCAAGGATGCGACAGGAAATTTTTGAAGAAATCTACCCAAAACTACCCTTCTCGTGGAAAATATTTCGAAAATTTTTATTTTCTTGAAAATGGCCTAACGACTTTGACTAAAATTACATATATTTCAGATATTTTTATGGCAAATTAAATGTGTATCTTGAATTTTCTGTCTCTGGCCCATGTAGTCCTATTTACTCTGAGTGCATTTTTCATAACTGGTAAACCCTAAGTGATAGACCAAATCTTACTATAGAAAAATGTAGATCTTGCTAAAACACACAATTTATGTCTAAACTTTTTTTAGAGTGAACCATTTCAGAGATATTCCTTGTTATTTGTGTGAGTTTTGGAGAATACTTCTGTGAAATGGAACACCGTGTTTCACTTTTTATACCCGTATGTCAACCGTGCAAAAAACTAACGCGAAGAAGATATAGGAATAAGAGTTTGTACGATTAGTTAGTAGAAGAGTAGAGAAAGTCATGTGAGTGCAACACATCAGATTTTTACTATTGTTTTAGACTTAAAGTGGAACTTCGGGTCGCGGTATTAAATATACAATCCGGTATTTACCTAGTGCGACCCCAGTCAAATTTTGGGCCCAAGGAACTTAAATGACTATCGATGTTACAACTGTATTTTCTTTTATTTGGTTGATGACATTTGCGCTATCTCTGTCAGTAGAGGTAGCCATGCAAGCGTTTAACTTTTGTTTATGTTATTTAGACTATGATAAAAAGATATTTTATTTTCAAATAAAGTCAACTTAGTAGTAAGCCAAATATTACCTTTACTTACAGTTGTAAAATGGCGACTGCTGGTTTCTATGCCGCAAAGTATATTACAAACGTTGCCGGATTTTAGATAATTACATCAAATTGGCATGCCGAATCACAAATTTACTCGTGAAGCATT